>PVHP010029110.1:0-22667 GCA_004024765.1 Zapus hudsonius
GAGAGAGAGAGAGAGAGAGAGAGAGAGAGAGAGAGAGAGAGAGAGAGAGAGAGAGAGAGAGCCTTTTGCTGCTATAAATGACTCCCAGATACATGTGCTTCTTTACACATCAGTTTTATGTGGGCACTAAGGGAGTCAAGCCAGGGATGGCAGACTTTACAAACAAGCAACTTTAACTGCTGAGCCATCTCCCTAGCCCCCAGTCACATTTTTTGAGCACTGTGTATGACAGGATTATTGAAAGTATTGTTTTTGCGCTTGAGGGGGCATAAAGGCACAGACATGGATTTCTATCATAAAAATAACCAGGGAACTTGATTCCCTAAGAGCATGTATCAGAAAGCCCATTGGCACATAGGCTAGGGAGGGGTAAGGCTGATCAGTGGATACTCAGTTATCTAGGATTAAGAAATTGTGGTGTGGGCTGGAGAGATGGCTCAGCAGTTGAGGTGCTTGCCTACAACGCCAACATCTGGGTTCCATTCCCAGTAGCCAGGTAAAGCCAGATGCACAAAGTGGCACATACATCTTGAGTTCGTTTATAGCATCTGGAGGCCTCTGCACGACCCATTATCTCTGTCTCTCCTCTCCCTCTGCTTGCAAATAAATAATAAAAATATTAAAAAAAGAAATTGTGGTGCAAGTACACAATAGGGTGACTGCAGGCAACAATTCATTTCAGGAAGCAGAAGGAAGGACTTCTAAAGTTTATACTAGAAAGAAATAATAAATATGCTTAACCTGATTTAAATCTTATATACTGTAGACTTGTATGAAAGTGTATTAATACCCCATTAATATGTATAATGTTTATGATTTATGTATCATTTAAGAAATTAAAAATATTAAATTGGAATACAAAGCTACGTCCCCCAAACCCATTTGCAGGTGATGGTGAGCTAGGAACATTCTAGAAGGATTCAGCATTAAAACAGTATTTGTTTTTGCTTATGTTTAAAACGTTCCATAATAAAAAGTAGAAACTCGAAGCGCCATGGAACTAATAATAGAATATACAACACAAAATTAAACAAGAGTGAAATGTGTGGGGTTCAAAATGGAAGATACCTGAATCATCATTTATCATCTTAGCTGTGTGAGAGAGAGAAACTGGGAAAGACTGAACATTCCTCAGCAAGTCGCTCAACATGGTGCCTCAGAGAAAGGGGGCTGAGGGGGCAGAAGGAAGGAAATCGTAAAGATAAGGCCAGCAATTAATGAGCTGGGAAGCAAAGCAGTACTCAGGCTGGGAGCTGCTTCCTCCCAAAGAGTCTAAAGTCTGTGCTCAGAAGGGCCAAGTGAGGGGAGGAGCATGACCCCTTCTGGCAACCTCAAAACCCTTGAATTCTGTGCACAAGCTCCAAGGACCCTACCTTTAGAAACAGAAACAATTTGCTAAAATATGGATTATACTGATGGAAAAATAAAGCCCGAATACACCCTTCATGGACCAAAGAATTGATTGCAGTTAATAATCCACAGCTATCTGCAGTCTTCCTCCCTCTCCCTGAGCCCCCTCCACCCACCGCCCCCCCCAGCTCTCCAGATTTACTCAAGTTTACAAACTTTTCCAAGAACAGGCAAGTGACACTTTGTGTACACTTTTTCAAAGACGAGAAAAGGGACAGCTCCGGAAATGATTTTATATGTGTAACTTTATTTTTATTTATTTATTTATTTTGGTTTTTCGAGGTAGGGTCTCTCTGTAGCCCAGGCTGACCTGGAATTCACTCTGTAGTCTCAGGCTGGCCTCAAACTCACGGAGACCCTCCTACCTCTGCCTCCCGAGTGCTGGGATTAAAGGCATGCACCACCATGCCCGGCTTCTATATGTGTAACTTTAAAAAGAAGCTTGAACAGAGGAGGGAAAACAAGGCAGAATTCTTTGATATTGTCAATTATCATCATGACTGCAAGGATATTACATGAAATTAGCAAGCCAAGTCTATAGAAACATTTTTTTAAAAATCCATCTTTTTTTTGGCCAAGTAGTGTTTGTTTATCCAGTGTTGTAAGATGGCTCACATGAGAGAATCTTGTATTGTCATTCACCTTCTCTGTACAACTTCAATGTGTGCAAGATGTTTCTGCAGTTTGCTTCGCTTTAAAGTATGAAAACATGGTCAGGTTCATGTCCATTTCTGATGGCCGAGGTGGAGCGATGAAATAGAACACTTTGGGCTGGAGAGATGGCTCAGTGGCTAAGGCACTTGCCTGCAGAGCCTAGCTACCTGAGTTTGATTCCCCAGTACCTACCTAAAGCCAGATTCACTAAGTGGTGCATGGCGGTGTAATAGCCTAGTAAGTAGCTCAGCTCACTCACTGGCTGCTTTCTGCCAGCTGCAGTCGTAAGGTGAGATGCCCAGAGTCTGCTCCACCATCCCTTCCTTGCCATCCTGAGGCTTCCCATGGAAACTGTAAGCCTAAGTGAACCCTTTCCTTCTATCAGCTGCTTTAAAAATATTCTTCCTTTTTACTTTTCTCTTTCTTTATTTGAGAGACAGAGAGAAAGAGGGAGAGAGGGTGAGAGAGAGAGAGAGAGATGTTAGGACCTCCTGCCACTGTAGACAGAGTCCACATACATGTACCACTTTGTGAATCTGGTTTTACCAGGTATTAACGGTCATCTTTCTCGTTGCTGGCAGAAAGAACCCCACCAAAAGCAGCTGTGGAGGAATGGGCTTATTATTGGTTTACAGGTTCAAGGGGGAGGTTCCATGATGGCAGGGGAAATGATGGCATGAGCAGAGGATGAACATCACCCCCTGGCCAACATCAAGTGAACAGAGTGCCAAACACTGGCAATGGGAAGCTGGCTAGAACCCCCAGAAGCCCGCCCCCAACAACACAGCTCCAATAAGGTTTCAATTTCAAAATTGCCATCAGCTGGGGATCACGCATTCAGAACACAAGTGTATGGGGGACATCTGGATCAAACCACCACTTGTGGGTACTAGGAAATTGAACCTGGGCCATCAGGCTTTGCAAGCAAGTGCCTTTAACCACCGAGCTATCTCTCTAGCCCATCGGCTGCTTTTGGCTGGGTGTTTTGTCCCGGCAACACCAAAATAGCTATAACAATGACCGAGCAGCTAAAGACACTTGCTTGCAAAGCCTGCTGGCCTGGATTCAATTACCAAGCCATTTGCACGAACCAGTTGTAAAAAGGGGCACAAACACCTGGTGTTCATTTGCAGTGGCGAGAGGTCCTGTTGTGTGCATGTGCGCACACACACACAAATAAAAATTAAAACAAAAACACAAACAGGTAAGCAAAGATTGCTTAAGGAAATCATTTCTTAGACCCAGCAGGTGAATTTATTGTAGTCATTGTTTTCTGAACTGTTGAAACATCATATAACTAAAAATGTTAAATGGAAGAAAATAAAAAGGAAAAGGAGAAAAATCATGACAATAAATTGCAGCTTTTGGATCATGACGTCACACGGTTAGCCAGAGCGCTTCCTGTGAGGGATGTCTATACTAGACCACACCTAGGTTTTGGCATCCACCGTTCCAGATGAACTATGGGAAAGGAGAGATGTCTCTTTTGGGTTGAGACCAACAATGGCCATAGCTGGGCTGGGTGTGTTCTGCCAGGCTGGGTGGGTTGTGCTCATTGTTTGTAGATGGGTCCATTGAGTGCAGATGGCTTACCCTCTCACCAGCCCTTGCTGTTGAGCAAGCGGAATGCTCCCTGATGACAGGAAACTAAGCCCCTGTGTGGGCGTCAAAATAAAGTACAAGTGCCAGCTGCCTCAGCAGCGTTGGCAAGTTGCACTTTGTGCCCTTTTTATAAACTGGTTTTGTGCTCTGAGAAGGCACCTCAAGTCCTAACACTGAGGTTGACAATGCTTCTGTATATAACAGATCATTTGCTCAATTTTAAGTGTATTTACTTTTGTGCTGTTGGAAATGAACCCAGTGCCCTGTGCATGCTGGGTAAGCAAGCACTCTACCCCTGAGTTACACCCCCTGGAAATGAACCCAGGGCCTTGTGCATGCTGGGCAAGCTCTCTACCTTGGGCTGAGCTATACCCACAGCCTAAATTTTTTCGTAGTTACCCTTCTGTCTCACAGTTATCCATGAGCCACCACCCCGTGTTTGCCAGAACAGGTAAGCTATAAGCTTTCTTTTTTAAAACATATTTTTTATTTATTTGCAAGGAGAGAGAGAGAGAGAGAGAGAGAGAGAGAGAGAGAGAGAGAGAGAGAGAGAGAGAGAGAGAGAGAGAGAGAGAACAGGCCAGAACCCCTTGCCACTTCAAATAAACTCTAGATGTATGTGCACTTTGTAGCATCTGGCTTTACACGGGTACTAAGGAATCGAACCAGAACTACCAGGCTTTGCAAGCAAGCTCCTTTAATTACTGTGCCATCTCTCCAGCCCCTAGATCCCAGATTTCTTTCTGTTAAAAATATTTTAATTGTTTGATAGAGAAAGAGAGAGAGAGAGAGAGAATGCATGGGCATGTCAGGGCTTCCTGCCACTGCAAATAAACTCCAGATGCATGCACCCACCACCTTGTACATCTGGATTTACGTGGGTACTGGGGAATTTAGCCCAGGCCAAAAGGCTTTGAAAGCAAGTGCCTTTAACTGCTGAGCCTTTTTTCCAGCACCTAGATCCAAGCTTTCTTATGAAGTCTTCTCAGCTTTACCACCTCTGTGTCCATGCAGTCAGCAAGCACTTGAAATCTATATGGTTTTAGGGAAGACCAAGGAGGTCAGCAAAGGAATCTGGGTTGCTTCCTGACCCATCTTCTTAGCTCCGTGGCCTTTCCTCAATGAACTAGCCCTGTGTCCTGGCAGTTGTAAGGGAGGGTAATTCCTGGACCTCACAGAGCTGCGGTGAGTAGTGAGGCAATGCTGAGGATCAGCCTGGTGCCTGTCTTGCTGGATCACTCATTAAACATTCCATTTTCTTACACCTATTTCTTCATGTATTACAGGGCTGGTCTGTTGTCTCTACCTTTTCATCTTCAAGATGCTGAGATGCCTATGTATTATCTAATTATTATGAAAATAGTTATTTCATGTGTGTATGTTATTTTCTAAGCAATATTATTTCTGGAGAGTTATAATTGTGGCATCCCTCGCTGTGCTCAAGATGGGGTCTTAGTGTGTATAATTCATCGACATCTGTCTTCATGTCCCTTTGAAGCATACAGCATTTGAGAGTGTGATATAGAAAATCTTCTGGCCACATCTCTTCGGTGTTGAGTACGTGGTTACACAAAGGGGTATTAGGTACACTTCGAGAGTGGATGGGGAAAGGAAAGGAAGGATGTCAAAGTATTAGAGGACCTTGTTGGAGGGAAGAGAGAGTTCAGTGGAAGGGGTACCTAGGAGGAAGATTTGATCCAAATACATTATGTACATGTATAAAAATCAACAAGTTATAAAGATATTTTAGAAAGAGTGGATGGGGCCTCCAGCTATCCTGTACCAGAGCATCATGCTTTTTAAAATTTTTTTATTATTTAAAAAAATATTTTTTCTTTTTTTATTGTCCATAATGAGTTACAATATTTAGTGGGCAAACAATGAGTTGTTATCCCCAATTCCCTGCTGCTCCCCTCCCCAAACCGCTGGATAATCTCGTCCATGGGTCGTCTGGATCAGTCCTTGTGACAGGGGCCCATGGATAGCCTAGTATTCAGCCAGGTTCTCCTGGCCATGCCTCTGGATAGTCTCCCCCACCATGGCTCTCACAATCTTTCCGCCCCCCTTCCACATAGTTCCCTGAGTCGTGGTGGATGAGTATTAAGGCTGCTTTAAGGTTGTGAGCTTAGGGGTCTTTGTGTCGAAATCATTGGTTTCTGTCTCACTGGCTTATCCTGTGTTGATTTAATGGCTGATTGTGTTTGTATTTTTCAGGATGCAGGGAGAGAGCTGGGGCCCATCTAACCCTACCAACTGACCGTAGACTGATAGCTGAGATTCTGGCAAGAGAGGAGCCACCACAGTCATACCGTGGAGGATCCATATGGAACCCCACAGAGAATGACGGGATGAACAAGGGACCCAAAGTCACAGCCATTAAAAATATTTTATTTATTCATTTTCAAGGAGAGAGAGAGAGAGAGAGAGAGAGAGAGAGAGAGAGAGAGAGAGAGAGAGAGAGAGAGAGAGAGAGAGAAGTAGGGTCACCACCTTGTGGCTCTCTCTGGCTTATGTGGGTACTGGGGAATTGAACTGGGGGCCTTAGGCACCTGAGACAAGTGCCTTAACCGCTGAGCCGTCTCTCCAGCCCCTCTTTTTTTTTTTAAAAAAAAACACATTGTGTATTCAGAATTTAAAAACTATAGGTATTTTCAGTAGGAGCAAACTATTCCTAGATTTCCTAGTCTAATAATGTGAATACAAGTTGTCACCATTGTATTCATTTGATATGTTCTTGATGACTGTCCTTATGACCTGTCTGTGACAAGCACGTGAATTTCACATCCTATCTCTCTGTTTAATCCGATATGCGTGTCTACTGTGCTTTGGGTCCAAATATAAAACATTCCAATTTTGAAATCCACATTTCACCTCAAGGGTCGTTTCTCCTCTTGTTGATGAATCGTTTGTATACATCGAGCTCTCTTGAAAAGTTTAGTCAAATGATCTTCAATCCTTCCATGCTTTGAAAAGTTCTTATTAATCCACGTTAAAAGCAGGACAAACTTACTCCTTGGTTATTGGAAACCCCCTGAGGCTGTACAAGTTGTATTTTTATAAAACAGCATTTATTTGGATGTTGCTCAGAGAACTTAATTCTGCCAGTAAACACATATTCATTTATCATTTTCCCAGGTAGCAAATATGGCTAATGTATTACAGCATTTCCTTATTTATACTCACATAGTAAAAGCACTGCTTCTTTAAATGAGTTCTTATGCCTCATTAACAATTTAGTTAATAAGTATTTCGTTTAAACCTCTCCTAGCATTTATTATCGTATTTCAAGTAGGACCTTGTCCTCAGCCATCTCAAGGACGTGTCCAAAGACTTTCAAGAATGTAAATTTAAACATATTAACAAAGGCAATATTCAACACACCAACAGTGATGTCACACATGAGCTGGTCTTATTTTTGTTTTGTTTTGAAGCATCTAAAGCAATGGTTTGATAAACGATGAAATTGTTGCTTACCCTCTTAAGTGGCTTTTAGTCAGCCAGCTTGTGTCCAGGACACACTATGAATTCTTTGGTTGCTAAATAGCTATAACTGATAGCTTGAAAGATCACAGGTTTTTTTTTTTTTTTTTTTTTTTTTTTTGTGTGTGTGTAGGTCAGAGGACTATTTCAGATGGTCATCCTCAGGAATGCCATCCACTTCTTTTGAGACAGGGGACAGGGTCCCTCATTGACCTGGATCTTGCCAGTTAGGCTACAGTATCTGTCCAGTGAGCTCTAAGGATCCTCCTATCTCCAGCTCCCAAGTGCTGGGAATACAGGCAGGCACCATTATGCCTGGCATTTTTTGTAGGTACTAGGGATCAAACTCAGGTACTTAGTGCTTATGAGGCACACATTTTGCCAAATGAGCTAAATCCCAAGTCAATTTATTTATTTAGAGACTCCAGAATGCCCACCAAAGGAAACTACTAAGGATATACTTAGAATATAGTATGCAAAGTCAGGGTCTCTCTGTCATTCTGAGATTGGGTCCCATTCAACTCTGCAGTGCAGGCTGGCCTGGAACTCCCCGAATAGACCAGGGTGGCCTTGAACTTGTTGCGATCTTCCCTACTTTGCCGAGAATCCAGGTGTGTGCCAGCGCACCTGGCTCCAGTCTACTTTCTTAATGATTAGTGTTCATTCTCCAGGCTGTGAGGCTTGCTAACAGGGGCTGGGAGAGACCTTTTCAAAAGCACATAGCGAGTGTCAGCTTAAAGCGAATGTTTCTTTACTTAATAGTAACCCAGTCTGAGTTTTCTGCGATGCCCCCAAATCCTTTACTTGCTATGTATGGTTCTTGAGGTCTGAACCCTCACTTTTCAGTTTCTCTTCCCCACAGAGCCCTAATGTGCAGGATGCACCATATCCCATACTCATCAGTGATGGCTTTTGAGGTAAAGCTTAAAAATGAAACATGGCTTCTTTGAGGCTCTGAGACATTACGCCTATTGATTTACCATTATCATGTGGCAAAGGAGCAATTTGATTTATTTACCTGTCAAATCTTTAAATCTGAATGAAGGCGATAATGAGCTTTCAAAGAGGGGCTTTCAGCTCTGTGAAGGGTGGGCATTTCCCCATATACTCGGGGTGTTGCGAGCTTCAGATGTGGTGGGAACAGACACCCTCTGGTCATGGCCAGGCTGGGTCATGGCCTAGGCAGGGGGCTGCTCAGTTCTCCACTGTGTTTTGTAGGCCAGAGGAAGGAGAGTCATTCTGCCCAAACATTTTCTCTATTATGTTTGACAGGGTCTAAAATACTGAAATTGGAGATCAACTCTTTTAGATTACGTACTTCTTTCCTTGGGTCCTTACAAGGGGTGGGAGAATCCACATATTTAAAATACATAGTGATACTTTATTGTGGACATATTTCTCAACCATAGTTAAAAACATTAGAAAAAGCATCTACAAATTTATCAATGAGTCTACAGCAGCCCCCTAGTCTTATTTTTACTTTATTTTTAAAAATATTATTTATTTATTTGCAAGTAGAGAGAGTTAGAAGAGAGACAGAAGAGAGAATGGACACACCATTACATACATACACATAAATATATCTCCAGACGCTGTAAATGAACTCCAGATGCATGTGCCACTTTGTGCATCTGGCTCTATGTGGGCACTGGGGAATCAAACTTGAGTCCTTCTGCTTTGCAGGCAGACCATCTCTCCAGAGCAGAAAATGGATTTTGCTCAAACCTTCTCCATTGCACTTTCTTTCTTTTCTCAGTTCTTATTCTCTACACCCCAATGGTTTTATTTATTTTAATTTTTCTTGACATGCAAGACACCATGCCCACTTAGAAAGTGTACCAGTTCTCCTAGTCTCTTTCTTTTAACCTCCCTCTCTGCTTTCCAAGGAAAATAAATTTCTAACAGCAAAAGACAATTAGTTTTTACAACCTATTGTTATTGTTTCAAAAATGACAAACACATTCATAGTGCTGAAAACATATTCCTTTTCTATTTACATACTATACTATTCCAAATAAGAGCTATTTATTGGTTCCTGGAGCGGGGGTGGGGGACACTGGGACACTGACCTCTCTCATCATATCTTCAACAGCCAGAAACATAGATACAGCCACAGTGTTCTTCGGAGCCAATCAAGCGTGTGCAGACCCCGACACTGATCGCTTGGTTCCCTTCATTCCACTAGAACAAGTCGAAGTCATGACAACCAGTGGGCTAATTGGCATGGAAGGACTCAACCCCAGTGCCCACGCTGCCCCTGAACAATGGCCGGATTGTCCCAAGACCTGTTGATGCAACAAGCCTCGTGCTGACAAGTTTGCCCTGTAATTAGCAAGCGGCAGCTGTCAAGCCCATCAAGCGGGTTTCTGGGATGAAGCGAACGAGATGAAGCCTGGCATAGAAGACAGTTGGGTTTTGAGTAGAGCTGACAGGTTTGTAAAAGGAACTAAGTGAACGTGACTTTCATTTCACACGTGTGCTTTTCAGTGTGACATTGAATCTATGAGGCTCATCCTTGTTTCTAGAGCCTGTTCTTTGGATACTATATTATGGGAGCAGCAGACTCTTCGGAACACTCTGGGGAGGCCCCAAAGGCTAGGGAGTATGGGACTGAACAACCCCAACAAACTCTGGGAATTCTCCCAAGGGAGAGTCCTTTTTACTCCCTCCACACTGAAAAGGCGGTTTTAACCTTGACATTGTCTTTTTTTCTATTTGGGGAAATTTGAAATGCTTAGGGTGGAGGCCAATTTCTTCCGAGCTATAATAATGTTTGTTATGTATACTCTATACACCACTATGAAAGCAAATATAAATTTGATATCAGCTTTTATTTGCTTTTAGTGAAAGCTGCAGGTGGAAAGGTGGGGGAGTGATAAAAATCATGCTCGACAGATGGAAAAAAAAACACTGGCAGAAGTGGTTCAGCTTCTTAAATTGTTAGCTGCTGAACGTTCTTCCTCTAATATTTAGGGTCTTACCTACCCCTCAAAATATATGAACAGATGGGTACTGCCCTCAACCAAATGTTATGGTATATACAGTTGTGTTCTCCAATATCTCCCTCTCTTTGTGTATATACACACACAAATATTATTTTTGTTTGTTTTTTTGAGACAGGGTCTGTCTCAATGTAGCTAATGCTGGCTGTAAATTCACTATACACTGTGAACTTCTGATCCTTCTACCTCCACCTTGGGTGGGATGGGATTATAGGCATATGATATCATGCCCAGTTTATATGGTGCAACTAGTCTATATCCCCAGCCCTATATGTTAATATTTGTATGTTTGAATATTTATATGTAATAAAGTCCCATGGGCACGTTGACATATTCAATATTTTCCTCATATGCTAATAGCAGAACTACAGATGAGTTCAAAACTTGACCTTCATGTCCTTTTATTATTAGTATTTTCATTTATTTGCAAGTAGAGAGAAAGAATGAGAGAGAGAGGGAATGGGTCCAGAACCTCCTGCAACTGCAAACAAACTCCAGATGCAAGTGCCATTTTGGGCATCTGGCTTTACATGGCCACCAGGGTATCGAACCCAGGTCATCAGGTTTTGTAAGCAAGCACCTGTAACCACAAAGCCATCTCTCCAGTCTGACCCTCAGGTTCTTAAGTTGAATGACATTGAGAAAACTTCCTGAGCATCATACATACTGATATTCAAATGATTATTATTAATATCACCCAGACCTGTAGTTACCATGATGATGGTTAAAACTGCCATGAATAAAGGGTCTGAGAGGCAGGTTTTCTATATGGCACTTTATGTACTAATGGAATGAAATATTTTAAAATAGAATAATTCTTATTTGTAACTTTCACAGTAGATCTAATTTTAAAAAGTCTTCAGCCAGTTGTGTCATTGTAGAACTGAGGAAAATGTATAGTGCATAATTACACACTGTCCATTATATTTTCTATAAGTTGAAGCTATCGATTTGTACGTGTGGTGCACATATGCATGTTCACACACATGTGAGTGTGAGGATGTGTGCATGTGTAAGCCAGAAGTCAATATCGGGTGTCTTCCTCAATCACTCTCCAGCTTATTCCTTGAGGGCAGGGTCTCTCACGAAATCTGGAGCTCTGTGATTCAGCTGGACTAGCTAGCCTGCAAGCCTTAGGGATCCTCCTATCTCTGCCTCCCCAGCAATGGGATCCACAAGCCCAGCTTTTACATGGGTCCTGGGGATCTGAGTTTAGGTCTTCATGCTTGTATAGTCAACACTTTACTGACTTGGTAAATCCCATGGATTGGTCAGGGTTCTCTGGAAGAACAGAACCAACAGAATGAATTTGTATTATAAAGGGAATTTAATTTGTTGGACTGATTAGCTTACAGGTTATGAGCTGGGCAGTCCAACAATAACTGTGTGTAGCTTGAGCATCGAGGAACCCAGTAGCTGCCCAGTCCTCCAGGCTGGATGCCTCAGGGGTCCCAATGTGGCACTGAAGGCCTGTAGGATTCCTGGAGAGTGGGTCTTCAGTCCATGCTGGAAGACTGGTGATAATTTGTTCCTGTGCTGATGAAGGACAGCCAAACAGGACAGATGCACACAGGAGCGAATCAGAGGGCAGCCAGTCCACCACTGAAGGGCCACCCTCTCTGCTGGGGTGGAGGAAGGACTTCCTCTCTCAGTCAGTCCTTCTTGGACACAAGCCCATGGACCCGCCCAAGGGGCGTGTCTCCTGATTCCTCATCTGATCAAGTTGACAACAGAACTTCACCATGATCACATCTCTGTAGTCCTGTTCACTTATTTTCCAATCGATTCCATTTCTTGCTCAGTGTTAGATAGTAACCAGGTGAAGTGATATGTGCTCTGGACATCTGGAGAATGGATTGCATGCAGATGTGTGCTGTTTCCTAGGCAACAAGAAGCAGCAGCTACTAGATACTCTCTGAGTTAACACAATGAAGAACAATGTCTTATTTAGCCTAAAGGATAGCTCAGTGTGTGGGGTAAGAGAATAACATGGTTCTCAATTACTGCATATTTCATAATAAATATTTTATTTTAGATAATCCAAGTCCATGTAGACAGTTGGGAAATGGGTTCTTCTGCTACTATGTCTTTGTCTTCCTTTTCCTCCATTGTATTCCCAACTTCTATTGCTATGCCTGGCATATTGAAGAAAGGCAATAAACAGTTGTCCAGTGAAGAAATAAGCCAATATATGAATCTGGGAAGATGTTTCTAGAATCTCTTTGTGAACATAATAGTTAATTCTTTGTGTCTGGGATGCCCAAATATTTTATCAGACATTTTTTTCTAGGTATGTCTATGAGAGTGTTTGTGGATGTGATTAACATTTGGATTGGTGAGTTTAATTTAGTAGTAAATTATCTTCCATTATGTGCTGGGGGCCAGGGGTGCATAGCACCCAATCCCAAGGAGGCCTGAGCAGAGCAGATGGTAGGGTAAGAGAGGGTTGGCTTTTCCGGTTTCCTGACCCTGAGCTGGGCACTGGTGTAATTTGGATCTACAATGCTTTCCAAAGTCCCATGTGCTTAGGGATTGGGCTCTAACCCATGCTGCTATATTAGGAGGGGGGCCCAGTGGGAGGTCTTTGGTCATTGTGGGTGTGTCCTCAGGGGAGATCATAGGACCCTGGTTTCTCCCTCCCAGCTTTGCTCTGAGTGGCCATGAGCTATGCAGCTTGCTTCCCACTGTCCTATGGGCTCTTCCCCACAGGTCCACAAGCCACGGTCCACCCAACCACGGATTGAAGCATCCAAGTGTGTGAGCCAAGATAAACATTTCCTCATCAGTGTTGATTATCTTAAGCCAGGTGTGGTGGCACATGCCTTCAGTCCCAGTTTTCAGGAGGCTGAGGCAGGAGGATTGCTATGAGTTCAAGGCCAACCCGGAGCTGCAGAGTGAGTTCAAGGTCAGCCTGGCCTAGAGTGAGAACCTGCTTTTAAAAAAACGTTGATTATATTAGATATTTGTTACCATCATGGACAGCTTACTAACAGAGTATTCTTTTGCCTTCAGACCAGACAGAGCTAAATTTGAGGATTGTTCTTTTTCTGCTTCCCTTGGACTCACACTTTGATTTTTCTCCATCGCTTCACTTCTTTTAAGTCTATTTTGTGGGGCTTGGGGGGTTACTTTGTAAGTTCAAACAAGAAAACTTCAAGTATATTTTAAAGAACAAAATGAGACATGAAATGAGTATTCTTAGATGAGAGCCTAGGGAATGGTATGTGAGGGCCTGATTCTCTCTCTCTCTCTCTCTCTCTCTCTCTCTCTCTCTCTCTCTTCTCTCTCATGTTATGAGTTGGGAGCTGTGTGTGTTGGGAGAATTCTTATAAAGAGATAAGTTTAAAACTACCAAAAACATTGCCTTTAAGAGGGAATATTGGTAAGTACGATAGCTTAAAGCAATCACTGCAGATTTCTTGCCACTGAGGTGGGTCTATGTCCTTGACCCTGGGTAGGATGTGACTTGCTTGTAGCCAAGAGAACGTCACATGTCATTCCCAGCTCAGTTGGAAAAGGTGATGCAGTTTTCACCTTATTCATTGGGATAATCGAAATTACTACTGTGAGGGCTGGAGAGATGGCTCAGCGGTTAAGGCACTTGCCTCCAGTGCCTAAGGCCCTGGGTTCAATTCCCCAGGACCCACATAAGCCAGATCCACAAGGTGGTGGCCCTGGTGCATTCTCTCTCTCTCTCTCTCTCTCTCTCTCTCTCTCTCTCTGCTTGAAAATGAATAAATAAAATATTAAAAAAAAAAGAAATTACTACTGTGAGCTGGCCATTCCAACGAGGAAGTGCAAACCACACGGAGTGGACACAGGTCAGTGCTCTGGAGGACAGCCAGCACTGACCACGGGACATGTGAGGGAAGGTGGCCAGGAGCCTTCCAGTCCCCAGCTATCATGATACCTCCACAGGACTCTCAAGCAAGCAAGTCGTGGTTGTCATTTTCCCTAGGTGTAGTAACCAGAGCAAGGGGTGATGGGACAGTGACAGTGGATGAGCTGTGCCAACTGCTGCCACCCTGTTGGCCTTCTGCTTCCTTGGCTACTTGTGCTGAACCACTGTTGCTTTTCCCTGAGCAAACGCTGGGGCCAAGTAAGGGCGAAAGGCCAGAAGAGCATCGATTTTGAGGGGAAGGAAAAGGAGATAGGAAGTTCTTGTGGTTCAAGCTCCAGGCAGCCATTTTTAGGCAATCCAGCATAAATGCAATGTCAACAAAGCCATGGCTACTTTAACAAAAGTTCCTTTATAAGAACCAGAGTTCTGAGGTTGGGGATTCTGTTTTTGCAAACTCGGAGATATATATCAACTTCTCCAGGCATGATTTTTTAAAAGGCACATTTTCTTTATGGATTGTGGTAATAGGTATCCTCTTGAGTGTCAGGCAAGTGAGAGGAAGGACAGAGATGAATTAAAACCAGGAGAATTCTGCCTGGGCCAAGTCAGGTCCAGGAGGCTAAGGAAGAGAGGGCTGTTACGGACTTTGGCAATCGCTGGGAGGCAGTCAATAGAATCTGCCATCTTGAGACTGGGATGAGCCTCAAAATGCATTGAGATACCTTCCTACACAAGTCAGAGTGTGTAGGGATCTGGTAATCACTATGTCCTCATGAACCTTTCTCCGAGGATATAATTTATAGATTTCATCTTAAAATTATAAAATGATCTCCACTAAAGGAAAAAGACTTCCAACCCAGAAAGCTTCTTAACTCATTCTTATGAATCGACTATTTTTGTAATTTCTTCCCTGAGTTGGTGCATGATATATATTATTACACCAGCACGTGAGACTAGCCAAATGAGCCCCAGGAAAGAAACATTGCTCCAAAGTAAATACAGAAACTTGGTTAAAAATACACGATCGGTTATCTTGCAAATAAGAAACACAATTAAAATATCATTGCATATGAGATGGAGAGCTACAGATTGTATGAGATAATCCCACTATGCTGAAATGGAAATGTGATATACGTGCTGAGCTTCAGGAAGAATTGGGGGGTAAAAAACGGAACTTTAGCCTATGTTGGGAGGAGAGAATGGTGATGTCAACATACGTATGGAAATAAGGATCCACACAGGAACAAAAGCTGATCAGAGATCTGGGTTGGGAAGCAGATATTTAGCAAACTATTATAGCTGCCTGAAAGGCTGTAAGATCTGTGGGCATGAGGCAAGCCTTGAATTTTAGTCAAAACAAAATTACTAGGTGAAATTCAATTAAAACACACACACACACACACACACACACACACACACACACACACACAAATACTTGAAAGAATCTTCTCATGGAAAATCAATTTGAAGTCCAAAAGTGATCTACTTATTGTAAGTAAAACAAAGACACTCCACTAAATAAGAGAATTAAAGATTTAAAAAAAAAACTCATTATAATGCAGTTTTATCATGCAAAGTACATCCTTTATGAGACGGAAGGGAAAGTTTACCTTTTAAAAGCATCAGAAAAGTAAGTAAAGGGCAGAAGCCACAAGCCAAGAGTCAGTTAAACAAACTCAAGACAGCATCCCATTAATGCATAGCTTGAGAGAAGTCATAGGCTGGGATTGGAAAAGAAATGATTATAAAACCTTTGGATATTGTAATATTATTTTCCTTTAACAAGGCAGCTTGGATAACTTGGGATAGCGATTTAGACAAAAAGCCAAGGAGCGATTTAAATGTCTTTAAATGAAGATTGTTAGGTACAAACAGAGATTCAAAAATTCCCCTAGAAAACATAGTCAAATCTTTAAATTGGTTTTCCTCCTTTTTTGCTTGGGGAAATTGAATGTAAATCCTTCCTTTTATGGGCAATACTCAACTTTGCTCTTTGCTTAATGCAGATGGGAGCCTTTCCTCTGACATTGTGCATTTTTACATCCTGGAAGGGGTTTTAAAAGACATTAAGCCTTTTTTCTCTTCTACAGTCTTGGGAACAACTGACACTGGTCCAGCAAAATTGCAGCTCCCAGTCTTCAAGGACCAAAGACTAAATGGAGCTTATTTCCTAGACCTCTAGCTGGGGGAGGTAACGAGAGAGCGAAGCTGCCCACAAGCGTGGTTTCCAGTAAAGGGTATATCTTAACATGGTACCAGTTAGGCTTTTCTTTTGTCTTCCCCTCCCCTTCCTTTCTCTTCCTTCCTTCCTTCCTTCCTTCCTTCCTTCCTTCCTTCCTTCCTTCCTTCCTTCCCACTTCCTTCTTTTTTCCTTCCTTCCTTCCTTCCCACTTCCTTCTTTTTTCCTTCCTTCCTTTCCCCTTCCTTCTTTCTTCCCCTTCCTTCCTTTTTCCTTTCCTTTCTTCCTCCCTTCCTCCCTTCCATCCTTCCCTCCCTTCCTCCCTCCCTCCCTTCCTTCCTTCCATCTGTATTTAAGTAACCATCCTCCTCTTATGGAGGTTATCAATGTACAGTGAGTTTTGTTAACTGATGTCACGTTCTTACCTGGGCTAATTCATGTGCCCATATGGATGCTCATCCTGTTCTGTCATTGCTTTAGTCTCACATATTTAGTTAATTTTAAAGGTCATTGTGTTTACTACAGACTGTCAAGGGCAGCATTTGTGTGGAGGAGAGCCCTGGAGCTTTCTACTCTCAGTTCTGCCTTCAGGCAAGTGGTTTTCCAAGATGATGTGCCAAGACGAGCTGTCTCCAGAGCGGGATGGTGTCGGGGTCTCCAGCGTTAATGACCACTAAGCATGATGTAGCAGAAACTGAAAATCATCTAGTCAATGACAATTCTGGTTTAAGTCAGAATGAAGATGTCCCCAGTGTGAATGACGAGATCGGACGATTTTGATCTGGATTTTTGGTGACCTTCGGTTGTAGACATCTGCCCTACAACCTCTGTGTTTTGAGATCATAGAGGCCTTTCTTCACTTTTAAGAAGATGTTTGAGTGACACGGGACATAGTGGCATATGTCTGTAATCCCAGCACTCAAGAGGCCAAGGCAGAAGGATCATGTTTTTGAGAAGAACCTGGGCTACATAGCAAGACCCCGTCTTAAAAAAAAAAAAAAGCAAAAACATGTTTGAATCAGGAGATACGATAGTCAATCAGACGAGCCCAAACCTTCCTTCCTATTTTTGAAATTTCATAGTTTGAATGGCTTTGCTTATCGTAGTGATGTGCATGGCCTTATTGAATGAAATCAGAAGGCCTTTGGGTAAAGAGGACCCTCTAACGCCAACTCATTTGCTGTTCTCACAGGCATGCTCAGTTCTGAAGCATCTAGGCCTATCTTGAGAAGTGAGATTTCCCAGAATACTTGTCAGGGATCAAGAAGATGGTTGGACAGATTGTTATCCAGCTCACGGAGCACTTTTGAAGCGATGGGTGAGATTGCACTCCGGTTCATAGGCTTTCTTTGTGTGCCAGCCAAGCAGCTGGATGAAAGAGAAACCCTGGCCTATTAGGAGACGAAAGTCATCCAACCAAACTCCTCACAGAAAAAGGCCTCAAAGGAAATATTTGCTTTCTTTTGAAAATTCATTAATATAAAGCCCACTGTGTGATGAGGCGGGTTGTGTGATTATTGAGAATTTGCAAAAAAGGCACCTTAATGCTGGGTCATCTATTTCATTAAAGTTGTGACATGTCTGTGACCTAAGTGCCTGGCTTCCTTACTCCTTTTGCAATTGTGTTTTTGAGACAAGGTCTCTCTATGTAGCCCAGGCTGGCCTCGAGCTCACAATGATCCTCCAGCCTCACCTTACAGAGTGCTAGATTACAGGCACATACTGTACAAGCCTGGCTTCCCGGACAGCATTTCTAATTAGCAAACCTCCTGAACATGCTTGAACTTTGGGAACGTGGAAAATATTTTCATCTGAACTTCAGAAGAAATGATCTATTTTTGTGTTCTGTGTTTGCCTCACCACATGGGTCCTTTTAGAAAATGGCAAAATTACCTTTGGAACCAACATGGAACAGATCCGACCACTGTCCCTGCTTGGGCTCTGCTCTGAGCAGGAAGTGGTTTGTTCCCAAGGTCAGCTCTTATTTTCATGACTGAATTGTGTGTGATCTTGAAGTACTCCAGCAATAGTTCCTATTCAGGAAGGCACGGACCAGGAGCCCAGGCAGGGGCAGAGGAGAGATGATACAACTGGGATTATTTCCAAAGGACTTATACTGAGGCCAGTGACGCTTCCCTGACACACCCCGGACCTTCCCTTTCACATCCAGCTAGGCACCTGTCACAGAACCTGGGGGTGATTGTTCTGCATCTAGATGAGCAAAGGTGAAAGAACCCATATTCTGGTCTCCTAGTAAAAATGCTTCCAGAGCTGAAGACAATTGCATACATTAAACAAGGAAGTGTGTGTGTGTGTGTGTGTGTGTGTGTGTGTGTGTGTGTGTGTTTGGGGGCTGGGGAGAGAGACCTGCCCAGGAAGAGAAGAATAGCACCTTCCACTGAGCCAGCCGACCCTTTACCCTAAGACATAGCAAAGGTCATAGTCAGGAACCGTCCTTTGCAGGGCTGGGATGTGACTCAGTGGTAGAGTGCTTGTCTAGCATGTTGAGATCGTAGACCTCATCTCCAGTGCTCTCCCCCCCCCACAAAAGCTTCTACCACACCCCACATAGGCAGAGTTTTTCCAATATAACAAAATTCCTATAATGTATACAGTATAATGTATCCTGAGTTATAACAAAAAATTGATCCTGGTGATGGGGCTTAAGAGTGGAATGCTTTTTTGTTGTTGTTGCTGTTTAAATATTTTTATTTTATTTATTTGCAAAGGGGGGAGAGAGAATGAGAATGGGAACACCAGGGCCACTTCCCATTGCAAATGAAGTCCAGCTGCATGCACCACTTTGTGCATCTAGCTTTGTATGGGCACTGGGGAATTGATCGCAGGCAGGCAGGCTTTGCAAGCAAGTGCCTTAAACCACTGAGCCATCTCCCCAGCCCAGTGGAGTGCTCATATAGGATCTACAAGACCAGCTCAATCCCCAGAATCACAATGAATTAATAAACAAAGAAGCAATTAAATAAATGTTTGGAAGCACAAAGATGATTTCCTCCAAAGGATAATTCTGAATTTCACCAGCAGAGCCTTGGATCTCCTGTCTCATCTCATATCTTCTGCTTAGTACTGAACAGCGTATCAAGGCCCAAGAAAATACGTCAAATGGACTTTGATTCAAGGCTCAGGAAGCTCAGATCCTAAAATAGCAGAGAGGGAGGAGAACTGAAGCACTTTTGAAAGGCTGATAACTATCAGACCCAGCATATTCAAATGACTAATCAAATTCCCCTATCAAAATAAGGCCAAGGTTGTACAGAACTACTTTCCCAGGAAGTTCTAAAACGTTTGCATAGTTGTGTGCAAGTCAAGTGTTTGTGACTCCAATCATGTTTTAAATGTTTTTGCTTTTTTTTAACAAAAGTATTTTGTTTATTTATGAGAGGAGAGCGAGAGCGAGAGCGAGAGCGAGAGCGAGAGCGAGAGCGAGAGCGAGAGCGAGAGCGAGAGCGAGAGCGAGAGCGAGAGCGAGCGAGAGAGAGAGAGAGAGAGAGAGAGAGAGAGAGAGAGAGAGAGAGAGAGAATGATGCCAGGGCTTCTAGCCACTGCAAATGAACTCCAGACACATGTGCCAACTTGTGCATCTAGCTATACATGGGTACCAGGGAATCAAACCCAAGTCCTTAGGCTTTGCAGGCGAGCTCCTTAACCACTGAGCAATCTCTCCAGCCCTGAGTTTGCTTTTAATAGGGCATTCTGGGCTGAATCCTTCATAGGGTGTGTGTGTGATTATTTTTCAATGTACAAAATTACCTTTAGAACATCTGTGTTCTCATATATGTACATGGGTGAATTTATATGTTTAAAAAAGTCTTCTTTGTACTGAAGATTCGAATGGACATCTATGATAATGATGCCTCTCAACTCCTTGCATTTCTATGTTGGTTTGACCTTCTCCACTGTGGAGAAGAGACAACAGGCTGCGGCTGCAAGAAGTTTCCTGTCCAATGAGCCACTTAGGATCCTGCGTCTTCCCCTTTACATCCGGGTGTCTTATGCACACCTGTGATGGAAACTCTAGATCAGCATTTTAATCTCCAGACTCCCTACTAGTGAAGAAACCTTCATTTGCATGGTCCAATCATGAGGATAAACGTACATGGACGCGGAGATGGATTCACTTGGCCTCGGCTAATGACCAGAGTACTGGATACTTAGAAGTCGGGATAATTCAAGAGCCAACAGAATCAAATCACAGGTTACCAGTCCGAAACTGCAGCTTGAGCTAAGGCCCTTCGCAAACAAACACTTTTCCTTTAAAACCTGTTGGATCTTCCCAGAATGCAATGGGTCTAGGTTCCAGGTGGAGGGGTGGCAGGGCTCTTCCTCTCTTTGGAGAATCTGGGGGGACCCAGGCTGTCTGGTTTATTTTTTTTAATGAAGCAGGTAGTCCCCGTATATCTTTGGCCTTTAAAGAGCCTGAGGCCTGAGAACTACAGATTTGGGGTGACAGCCATTGACTGAATTCTCATAGGAGAGAGAAAGCTCCCCAGAATAACTGGAGCTGGTAAGTGGAAACTACTTTTCTTTGTCCTTCCAAGGGTTCAGCTTCAACTGGGAGAGGAATTCCAGTCACCTTTCAGGAATCCTGGTCGAATAAATTCTATTCAATGGGTTCTTAAAAAAAACAACAACACAAAAACCCCTCAATCTCCCTGTGGTAGGTATCAGTCAATGGTTTCCAATTACTCAACCCTTTTACAAGTCTTAAGGATCCTATAAACTTTGAAAATTGTAGTAAAGTATTTATAGAGCTAGTCAAAGAAAAGTATAAAACAGTAGTCTAGGTAAAATTTTGACGTGACTCAAATTCCTTTGAGCTTTCTTGCTTTTTGATTGGGAATGGCCCTCAGTCCTGAGTCTGGTGACATATCAGTTTATTTTACCTCATCGGCTTGAAATGCCATGGTTGCCCCAACTGCTATGTGACTCTTCCTTTTCCTCCCTATGTTTACTTAAGAAAAAGCAAGAGATTATTGATGGAAAACGACAGCCCACAGCCACGCCAGTGCTCCAGCTGAAACCTCTTAGGTTTCTGAGTTTTCCTGGGAAAGAGATGTGGGGCCACTTTCCACTGTGCATGAGAAGATGGAGAGTTGCAGTTGGTGTTGCAGGATTTCAGCAGTGATATAAAACAGGCCAGCAAGTACAATCGGCCACCCAAAGCCTCAAGACACTCATGACCCCATGGATTCCAGGCCCTGCTGGGCTTCCAACTGCAGAGATCACACATTGTCGTTGCTCCTTCTCTTGTCCAGCCAATATTTCGGATACTTCCCTTCCTGGCCAGCACACGGGGTCTTTAAAAGTCGGAGGCTGTAATGACGTCACTCAACAGTGGGATCAGCTTGGGGACCGATCTGGGGTTAATAAACATGGATGGGGCAGGAAAATGCGATCGCATATAAACGTGTGCAATATTATTCCAGGAAAAACATATGAATGTTTTAGAAGTCCCGAGGGATTTTTCTAAATAATTAGGGTGTATGGCAGCCAAGATGTTTCTGCTCAAGGAAAGAAAGCCCGAGATCATAACTGAAAGTGTGTATGAGGCAAGAAAAGGTCAAAAACCCCGGGCAAAAGTAACGTGTTTTGTCCTTGCTACAATTACTCTGGGGGTGAAATCAAGTTCATGCTCCTTCTTTCAAAAGCATCATTATAAATAAGAGGGATAAGTGCCTCTTTACACACACACACACACACACACACACACACACACACACACACACACACACACATTTAAAGGCAGGGTCTCACTCCAGCACAGGCTGACCTGAAACTCACTCTGTAGTCCAGGCTGACCTTGAACTCACAGCGATCCTCCTATGTCCATCTCCCGAGTGCTGGGATTAAAGGCGTGCACCACCACGCACAGCTCATAGACATTTCTGAATGAGAACATCTAAGTATATGTTGTGGTCTTCAAACTGGCCTTGGCGAAACTTTAATTGCTATGACATGTTTGCTTGAAGCCTTTTTTGAATCCCTTTTCTCAGCTCCCAGGGTGCACTGCTTCTCGTTACTGGCTTCAGATCATATATATATATATATATATATATATATATATATATATATATATATATATATATTCCTATTGTAAGTATTCCCCATTAGCACTGTATTTAGCTGCCTTCTGGGTTTGTGTTCCATATAAGATTGCAAACTGGCATAAAGCAAAAATTTCTTTTAAATGCCTGGGGATGGAGTTCAGTAAGAGAGTAAATGCTTCTTACCCACAAGGCCCTGAGTTCTATTCCCAACAGCAAAGAGGGGGAAAGTGTTGAATGTGTGGCCTAGAGGGAGGTCATGACCCAAGAAAACTTGCTTACTAATTTATAGGCACAGTTTTGTATACTATACCAAAGCAGAATCACACAGTTGGTCAACTGTGTCTGCCAGCTCTGTGTTAAGATCGTTTTTCGTGGATTTTAAGAATCAAATACACCTTGTTGGTGTGAAGATTTATAACCATTGAGACTATTCT
>PVHP010029111.1:0-22628 GCA_004024765.1 Zapus hudsonius
TGATCAGGGATGGGGAGGGGGGAATTGGGGAAGTCGGGATAACAACGCATGGTTTGCCCACTAAATAATGTAACTCATTATGGACAATAAATATTAAATTAAAAAAAAAACAAAAAACAGGAGAGTCAACTTAGGACTGACAGTCCTCCCAGCTTCCCAATGAAGGGAAAGCCAAGGTCAGCATGACCTAGACTCATCCTAACTAACAGTGATAATGCTGAAGAAGCCACGGTGCTTTTTCCAGACCCCATTTCATCCTTGGAGAGCCATCAGTGACACCCCAAAAGACATACTTGCTTAAATCTTGGCTATATACCTGGTCTTAAACACTCAGAGAGAAATTTATAATTAAGGATATATGATAATAAAACTATCAAAAATGAAAAAAAAAACAGGCTTTAAGATAGGTTGACAAAATTTCATGAGCTCCCAACGATTAAAATGTTTGTTACAAAATGGGATCTAAAACAGAATATGTACTGGACAGCTCCCACTGACACTGAAAGGGTTTTATGACACCAATCTCTGTCCCTGGCTCATCCCAGGGAAGACTGGAAGATGTATTTCGAGATTTCTCTAGATACAGGGAAAACAAGGTAAACACCTTAACATGCTCAACTAATTTACAAGATTTTAAAATACATATAGACTAGGAGTACTTTCCAATGATCATCTAGTCTGTCTTATTCCATCCACTGGAAATTATACTGTTAAGGAAATTCCCCTTAATTCTAAAATTCAAGTGAGGAAGATAATTATACAAAATCACAGTGCTCTACATGTCCTCACAGCTGACCAAGGTGACACTTGCGCTGTTATTAAGGTTAATGCTGTATATATCTCTTCTTAATAACTCTGTTAATGTATGTCATATGCTTTATAAGCCATACAGGAACCATCTCAGACCATATCAGATGCTACAATGCCATTCTGTAAACAATTCTGGGGATGGATCTCGAGATTCCACGGTGGACAGCAAACCAACACCATCTATACTGAACCACTCTACACTGGACACCCTATATGGAACACTCCCCACTTCTGGGAGAGATACCCCACTTCCTGCCTCACAACTTGAGACAGGACAAAATCTTGGCAAGAAGTATCTTGGCAATGTGATGTATGGCTGATGGGTTTCTCTCTTGGTCCTTAGGTAGGGACCCTCCCTCTATGAAAGATACCCCCAACTGCCATAACTTCATTTCCTGCTCATCAGGAAATAGATTTCTTTGTCCCAATTTCTCAACAGCAGTTGCAGTATCCTCGAGAGAGAGGGGGTATGTGGGAGTTTAGGAGAGACACCACACAATGTTACCAAGTTCCTCCTCAACTCCTCCCCAGTCAGAGCTTCACATACCTCCTACAGAATAAAAATGGATATTCTTGTTTTATTTTTTAACATATATGTATTCCTGGTGTGCTTTTTTTTTTCAATTCCACACCCCAGTACCCTAACAGCAGTTAGGACTATTTCTTCAGAAGGGGGATTATGACAGTTTCAGACAAGATCCATAGATACCCTCCCCTTTACTGGGAGGTATCTATCTAGAGTTCAAACCCAATCAGCTGTCTCTCTGACTTGCCTTGGTAAACTTTTAAAAACCTTTCCTAGGACAAAAGCCAGTCTTCTTTTCCACATGGCATCCTAGATGGAAGACTTTTATTTTTTTCCAGGTAAGGCCCCTCACTGCAGTCTAAGTGCTGGAGTGAGGCAGGCTCAGGATTCTTTTCCACATAAAACTTTCCCTCTCATGAGGGGACCCTCTGATATCTTTTCTTCTGTTGCTTGTTTGGCTGAGCAGCACAGATTTTATAAAAATATCTCCCATATATTTTCCCCACTCTGGTGGCTGGAGAAGTCTGTAACTCCCATGTTCCCATAAATAAAGTCTCCCACTATGCCTTAATGTCTGTTTGTGTACGATTTTAATTCTTTAACTTTATAGACAAGAATTCAGGTACTCCTTAAAATTTCAGGTGCATTGGATTTTTGCTGAGCATTTTCTAAATTCTAACCCCCAGCTCAGTTCTTACACTATGGGACTTGAAATGCAGATGTTTGATGTTTGCCTAATGGTTGTTGAGTTTATATTGGTGCAGTCTCTCCTTGTTATGCCTCATAGCAGTTGGAAATGTTTGCTGTGTGCAAACATTATATGTTAAAAGTTTATGACCTGATTTGATTTACAGAACTTACAGTTAAAAAAACAATCTTAAATATCAGGTAAGACTTGGGACATTGGAACTGCCTTAAAGTTAATAAGGACTGTGGGACCTGTAAAGTTGGACTGAACAAATATAAAATGTGAGATGGTTATAACTTTATTAGGGGTCAGGGGTAGAATGTGGTATTTGAATGAATGCCCCCCCAATTTATTCAAGAATTAATTAAAGTTTTTCTCCAGCTGCCTGGCTGGAGGGGTGTCATCTTGGCTAGATCCCAGGGTCCAATCCTAAGAAGTTTCAGGGGTAGGTCAAGAATTTCAGCTGTATACATGTAAAGAGAAGTCTGAGTTCAAACCTGGAATTCCTGCTCTTTGTAAGACTAAGTGTACTTGCTTGCTTTTGGAGTTGCTGGTTATGGGGTTGTCTTCTTTGCTTGGACCTGTGAAAGGGGGCCAGCCTATTTTACCACTATGGAACTTCCCCTGATCTATAACTTCAATAAATACTTTCTCCTCAAACTGAACCTGGTTTGGAGATTCATTCCAGAGGCATGTGGCGTACTACAACAGGGGCTAGCTTATTTCATCTTTATGGAACTTCCCCTGGATCAGTAACTTCAATCAATCCATTCCTCCTATAATTATGCCTGATTTGAAGGTTAATCCCAGTGATGCATAGTATTCATTCTATTAAACTGGAGGCCTTTGTGATTAACTTGTAATACCTATATATTTATTAAAAATAAAAATATTCTAATTTAAAATTTTATATGTAAGAGGTCAGAAGATTCTTTTTCCATGTGTCCTTCTGTAACTCTAGTAATTTGCCAGCATTCACTTTATCATTACAGCATCACACACAGCTGCAGAAGACAGTAAAGCTTTCCACAAGATGCCCATACTTTGCTTATGTAACATCAAGCAGTTAGTATAATCCTATCATGATTAAAGCATGCTCACCTGTCTGTCTTCCACCTTTTACTCTGTGTCCCTACTCTATCTTTTAACTTAATTCCCTCTTTCTCTTACACTGTTTCTTCTATCCTCCTTCACTCCCTCTAACTTCCGGTTCCCTCTCCTCTATACACATCCCTCCTGTCTTCCTCTTTACCCCATCATCCTTGCCCCAATCAGTACAGGGGAAAAATTACTTTCCTAATGTACAATGTTTATGTGAAGTATTTTAATAGAACATGTAATATTAGGAACTAATTCTTTCCCTTGTCTTGAACAAAATTTGAATACAAAAAATCCTCTAGAAGGTTACAAAAAACCTAAATGCAATACCTTTAAAACAATAACTATTTTTTTAATTATCTATCTGAACTCAGCCCGATAATGGTGATAGCCTGGTGGGTCTCTCTTTTTTTTTTTTTTTTTTTTTTGAGGTAGGGTTTCACTCTAGCCCAGGCTGACCTGAAATTCACTATGTAGTCTCAGGGTGGCCTTGAACTTATGGTGATCCTGCTACCTCTGTCTCCTGAGTGCTGGGATTAAAGGTGTGTGTTGGGCACTGCCTGTTGGTGCTGCTACTGAGGGCACGGAGAACAAAGGGTTAATGGTGTATGAGTGAGGTGAAACCCCGGTAATTGGTAGGCTTCCCAGCTCCACCTACCCTGACTCCCACCCCCATGGGCTGGCCACAGGAACCAGCTTTTCCATCTCAGCATGACTGGCATATTGGTATCAGCAAAACTTCCTTGTGCCCATGCCCACGGACCTGACCGTGGCTAGCATCACGTATTTCCCACCATTCATGGCCCCCAAATGAGGTGTTCTCAGGTTGTCCCCACCCACCTGTCCTACCCACCTATCCCTGTGCAGGCGGCCAACTCCCCACCCCCATCAACCAATCTCCTTTTCTCTTCCCCATTCCCTATCCCCCTGATCCCCTTTTTCCTATAAAATGTAAGTCCCCCAATTGAATGAAGAACCACGTGGATATACAATACCATCTGCTCGCCTCTGTGTCCCGCTGGACCCCCCTGCGCCATCCCCCCAGCTCTGTGGACCCCAGCCCTGAGACAGCGGACAGCGGACAGCTTGCCTCTGCTCCTGGCTCCTGCCGCTTCTCCGTTTTCCCTCCACCAGCCCGGAAGAGAAAACAACAGGTGTGCGCCACCACGCTGGGCTTCTGTCTTCTTTTTTCCTGAGAACATCTCCATTTCCTGAGATCTGCTCATCTTCATTTGGTGTGGCCTGAACTTCCCCATGTGAGTCTCATTTCCCAACCCCAGTAGTCCAATTGGCTGGGTTAGGAAAGGAACCTAACTTTGTTTTTTTTAATGTCTCTATAATCCTAATATCTCCACTCTGATGGTCTGTAATTTACCATGTGTGGATTTCAACTTGGGATCTGCTATGTGGGCTCTACCCTTTCTCCCTTGCTTCCCCCATGAGAAAGCACTGGGCAGTTGCCAAGTGTTTTCCCCTCTTTAATCCTAATCTCCCCATTTGTCTGTTTCCTGGTCTCTCAACTTGCCATGTGTGGTGGATTCCCACTCCACATCTGCCACATGGGCACTCTCACAGGTTCAGAGCCCCTCTAAATCTTTCCTCAAAGCTTTCCACATGTTCCCAGCCCCTTCTCAACTTCACTTTCTAAGCCTCAAGTTTCTCCAGTTTTCCACAAGGTCCTCACCTCCATTCTAATTTCACTTTCTAAGACTCAGTTTCTCCCTAACATCCATTTTTCTGAAATATGTTTTCCACATAAAAATGTTGCACTCTTCCTTTCCAGACCTCAATTCCCTTTAAACACACTCCACAAAATGTGATTTCAGTTCCCGTAGCCCCTGGACAGTTACCACAAGACCATAATAAAACAGTATGACTGGCCCCCAGCCCCTCTGGCTTCCTGTCTTGTTATGTGATCTCTTCCTTTTACACACAAGGGTTCCCTTTCTGTTTCTTCTCCATGTTGTGACACAGCTAGGAGCTTTTGCTAGGATACCAGAACCATGATTCTAGAATCATTAAATAAAAGTCCTCATAACTGCCCAGACACAGAGGTTGTTATAACAACATAAAATAGACTAAGACAGATGGAGACAGTGAAGTGGGAAGCCAATGAAAGTATTAATGTCCTCATCTTTCACAGATGAAACTCAATCAATACTAAACACAGTGCTCACACCTCTTGGAAGGTTTTACATAATCTTTTTTCTTTAAACTTACAGGAATTTGGGGGAAAATAGCTATTAAAATGAGACAAAAAGTAAGTGAAAATCCAGTATTACCCTTAATCTCACTATGATTTGTCTTTTCTCTAAACTCCATTTAGAATTTGAAGAGGCAACCATAACATGATTCCATTTTTATAACTCAATTTATTTTTATGTATCTATTCTGCCTGTTCAAGAAGAGCAAAGCATCTAGGATAATTTTCTTAAATGTTAATAATGGCTGTGAGAAATAAGAAGATCTGGAGAGATGGCTCAGTGGTTAAAGATGCTTGCTTGCTTATAAAGCCTATTGGTCTGTGCTTGATTCCCCCGAAACCAAAAAAAGCCAGATGCACAAAGTGGCACGTGTCTAGATTTCCTTTGCAGTGGCAGGAGGCCCTGGCATGTCCATTCTCACTTTATCAGCCTCTTTCTCTCTGTTTCTCTCTCTCTCTGTTTCTCTCTCTATATCTCTCTCTCTCAAATAAGTAAAATAAATTTTAAAAAGAGAAATTTTACATAATTTATTTTCTTTAATATTCTATAGTGGATAATTTCTTTTAAATAAAGATGGATGTAACCAGACAGAAACAAAAGTCATTTGTTTTATGGGAGGTGAAGGGGGAGATCGCAAAGTTCAATTTTACATATAGTTGATAATGCCTGATAAATATATGAATTAAGATGTCAAGATGACTAAAATAATAAGACCAAAAAGCAGAGTATCCAGAAAAAAAAGGGGTACCCCTGGCTGAGGACCTAGAGTATTCCAGTAATTAGAGGTTCCTCACAAAAGGAGCAAGAGGATCTCTTTTTCTATCTGAACAAAGTGCAGATATTGTACCCAGAGGAGTATACAATATTACTGACACAAAAAGACATTGTTTTTCTTCTTGTTTTGGTTTTTTTGAGATAAGCTCTCAAGTAATCCAGGCTGTCTCTATCTTCCGACTACTGGGATTACAGACATGGACCACCAAGACAGTTTTTGACATTGAAAAAATGGCACATTAAAACACTATTGATAGTTATAGTAGGATGAGAATAATCACAGAGGAACATGTGAGAGTTATTAACATAGGAGTTATATGAGTTCCTAAAATGGGCAGATGAACTGCCCTGAAAGTGTTGTCAAAGCCAAACTGAAGTTGGCTATGGAGAAAACAGAGGCAACCAAGTGAGGACAACTTGTGGATATATTCTGTTGTTCAGGGAGGATAAGGAACATGGCTGCTGAGAGATGTGAGGTCAGGGGGGATGCTTTCAGATTCTTTCAGTGTTTGGCTAACTATATGAAGAAACTTCTTCCTCCTAATAGGAATGATTCAAGATAAAGAAGAGATGGGAAGAAAAGGAGACAGGGGAGGTGGAGGTGGAGGTATGCTAATCAAAGAGGAAGGCTTCTCAATAATGCTCATTTATAATGTAAGCTCTGGCAATTTCTTGCCAACATATTTTAATGTTCAGAATTTTAAACAAAGTGTTATGCTGTTGAGGTCTGAGTCTCATATTAGTCTTATCTAAGTAGCACAGGAGCTATACCAGTTTACCATCCATGCTACTTCTGAGTTTTGAGGCAGAGAAAATAAAAGAGACTGGTACAGGCAATAGGAGGCATCCCATTAGTGAGACACTCCAGTGAAGAGGACAGTACAACAAATGAATACTCCATGGTTACTGGAAAATAGGTACACAGAGAACTCCAGAACACGCAGGCACTGAGTTAATATACACTGCTGGACGATGATCTGGGCTATTATCATAGAGCTCAGTGATGAACAGACAGGAATCTGAAATGAGGGAAAAAGGAAATTCCCTAACCAAATATTTTACTCAAAAATACAATGAATTTAATAACTATGGGAATGAACTTCAAATCACAATAGAAGTGAATTTATTATCTAAGACAATTGTCAAAAAACACAAACTTAAAATACAAACTTTTCTTCAAAATGTGAAAATGTGATTTTTTTCTTCATTTTTTTCTGGCTGAACACTAATGTGATATACTCAAATTATTATGTAACATGTGGAAGAGTATTATCACATTAAAATTGAAGACAAAAATTATTAAACAAACAAAAAACAGACTAGAACTAATAGAGAAACACACACACCAAGTCACGACTTCTTTTATTGTTTGCTGTGTGTCAGGTATTAGCTTAACTCCTTTGAATCTTTCACATGAAACTGTCACAACTCCAAGGGCAATGACATAACTGTCCTGCATTTTACAGATCCATGCCTGACCATGACTCCAGTTCACATGTATGCACATTCAGAGTCATTCTAGGCCCAGGATATAAGCCCCACAATGCACATTTTATCAAAAAGGGGATGATGGTAAGTTATCTACAGCAGGACAGAATAATTTTATTTTTATGCAACAATAAAATATACACGAAGAAAGCTGTTACATCTAAGAACTTTAATTTTTATTGTTTTAATATATAAAAGTCTACTGCTATATCTTTTTCCTAAGAAACACATGAGAAAGATATGGGGTGCAATAGAAATTTACTCAGTATAACACTAAGAAAAAGCCAAAATGTATGTTCTGGTACTAAAACACACACACAGCATTCTATGTAAAAGGAGACTCTATTGAATGGATTTTTCACATAACATTTTCTGTTGTCACTTTCTATAATGCTATTTATTAAAAATTAAAAGAGACCCTGACTCAAACAAGGTGGTTGGTGAGGACTGACACCTGAGGTTATCCTCTTGACCTCCACACTCATGCCGTGGCACACATGCACCCACTCTCTCTCGCACACATGGATACACATACACAGACACATGCATGTATGACCTCCACGCACGTGCCATGGCACACATGCACCCACTCTCGAATACATGAATACATATTCACAGACACATGTATATATGGGCACACACAAAATTATTTTTAATCCAGTTAAAATTTATTGAGTAAACACATTTATAGACAAAAGACATTATACAAAGAGCTACAATAGCTATGAATTTTTTTATATCTTCTTTGAAAATAAAGCTTAGCTATTAATAAACACTAAAATCAAAAACCAAAAAAGCCCTGTATATACCTATAAAATATGCTGCAAGTAGAGAATTCTAATTTTGGAAAAGTGCCTGCTTTTTTTCTTAGACAGTGCACTATCACTGACCACCTTCATGCATGAAAAAGTTACTTTGCTATATAAAGCAGGAAAAATCAGGAACCTATGAAAGAAGAAATTTTCCTTAATTCAGCTGCTTTTCAAGATAGCCATTTGCAGGTTGGATAGCCAGCTATTCGTCAACCCCTGACCAAAATACACAGAATTTCCTAAACCTCTATAGCCATGCTTTAATTTCCCCTTTGAACATGTTAAATTAAATATCAAAGAATACGAACTCAAGCAGAAAGATTTAAACCTGGATAAAAGTACAACTGAATATCTTAGTACTAAGATATACAGGATCCCTTGCCACAAGGACTAATACAGACAGCCCACGGAGGAGGATATACAACTGATCAGGGATGGGGAGGGGGGGAATTGGGGAATTCGGGATAACAACGCATGGTTTGCCCACTAAATAATGTAACTCATTATGGACAATAAATATATATTAAAAAATATTTCAATGAATAAAAGGAGAAAAGAAAAAAAAAGTACAACTGAAGAGTAATGCTCAAAACCAAGGGCCAAAATATGAGCTTTGAGATAAATCATCCATGTCCAGGCCTCTTCAAGACTTTCTTTATGGCCAGAGTCAAATCAAACACCAGCCCAGTCCTGTGTGACTCTGGAGTAAACTCAGTGGAACCATGTAAAGCATGCCCCTACTAAATCCAGTAGAGCCCAAGTCACTAATGATACAGAACCTAAATTCACACTCAGACAACCATGACAAAACTTAAAGGCTTTGTCCATAATGGGCTTTGCCCATAATTTCATACGACAAACATTTTGTAAATATTAGTTAGAAATAACCCCATTTATATACTTTTTAAAATTAGACGAAACAGGGCTGGAGAGATTTCTCAGTGGTTAAAGATTCTTGCTTGCAAAGCCTGATGGCCCAGGTTCAATTACCAAAGACCCACATAAAACCAGATGATCATAGTATCTCCCCTGCCAGACAAGTATGCATGCCACATGGATGGATCCAGTGTGCCCACCAAAGAAGATACCCAGTGGATTGGAGATAGGAGGGAGGGAAATGGGAATATAAGCACAATATTTACTCACTCAATGTATTTAATTTTGGGTAATAAAGATAATTTTTTTAAAAAAAATTAAAATTTTAAGTTTAAAATTAAGTAAAAAAATATATAAGCTTTTTTAAAAATAGAGTGGTACATGCATCTGGAGTTTGTTTGCAGTGGCAGGAGGCTCTAGTGTAACTTAATTACTCTCTCCCTCTCTTTCTCTTTCTATCCCCACTAAATAAAAATATATTTGTAATTTTAAAAATAAAAGTACATAGAACAAATGATTGATTTTTTGCAACATATAAAGCATGCTTAAAATGAAGGCCCTTACCTTAGACCAAAGATGTGGGATTGTTCATAATTGAATAAGGAACAAATCTTAGCTTCAGAGTTCAAAATGATAAGTCTATCAATTATATCCTGAAAAACAAAGATAAACTGAGGCTATACTTACCAAAAACTACTCACATAAAATCAAACAAATATTCATTTAGATGTGCAGTTCTCAAATTTTGATTTATAGTAAAATTAGCTGGAAGCAGAAAAGGTAACTGAGGCTCTAAAATTACTGATCTAGGTGGGACCTAAGTGTTTTGATTTGGAAAAGCTCATAAACTGAATCTAACATTCAGCCAAAGTGAAGAACTGTTAATTTATACCCCAGCCTGGGACTGCTGACCAGTTTTTGTTAAATAAAACTCATAAAACTGACAAAATATAAAACACTCTGAAATAAAATATGAAATCTACAAATGTAAAGCAAAAGCATTGGTGTTAACATTTATATGTGGTAACTAGTTAATATTTTGTTAATGAAATTTCCCTAGTTTGTATCCATCAGTGGATTCCCACTCTGGCTGAACATTAGACTAGTCTAGGAGGCATAGTGAGATGACAGACAGGGAGATGGAGATGGATGAACAGGTGACTGAAAGAGTCATATGGTCAATAGATGGTTGGATACATGCCCGGGATCTCTTCTGACGAATTTGGGCACTATGCTTAGAAGTGGGATTCTAGAATTAATCTTCTTTTTAAAAAGTATTTTTATTTCTTTATTTATTTTCTAGCACAAAGATATAGAGGGAAGAGAGAATGGGTGTACCAGGGCCTTTAGTCACTACAAACAAACTCCAAATGCATGTGCCACTTTGTGCTTTTGGCTTTACATGGCTATCAGGGATTCAAACCCAAGTCATTAGGCTCTGGAGGCAAATACCTTAACCACTGGGCAATCTCTCCAGCCCCTAAATTAGTATTTTTTAAGAATTCTTCAAGATTTTCAGGAATGTGGCCATGCCCCCAAATAGGAGGCAAATGTAGAGACAGATGAGCTAGGTGCCACCAGCTGTGCCAAGCACAGGAGTGTTAGTCTACCACATGATTCTAAACAAGCTGTGAAAGCTTTTCTATAAAGCCCTGCTTTTTGCTGGTTTATGCACCTCATAGCTGTACTCCTACCACTCATGAGAATGAAGCAGAAGGATTTCCATGAGCTTGAAGACAGCCTAAGTTATAGAGTAAGTTCTCACTTTGTATGAGACTTGTGTGTCAAAACAACGATAACAAAAAGTAGAAACACCAAAGTCCTGCTTTTGTCATACACATTTGGGTATGGACCTAAAAATTTTATTTGGAGATAAACACTTAACTCTCATTCTCATTTTTCTCACTGAAAAATATGCTACCTACAGTGAATTTAAATCAAGATATTTCTGTGATGAGTAGGGAAAGAAAAAAAAAGAATTTGGGGGTTGTAGAGACGGCTCAGTGGGTAAAGATGCTTCTTGCAAAGCTTGTTGGAAAGGGTTTCCTAAAAGTGATACATGCATCTGGCATTTGGTTTAAGTGGCAAGAGGACCTGGCATACCACACACATACGCATACAAACACATACACACACATACACACACACATGCACACATACTCACAAGTGGGCAAGTTAAAAATAAAAGGACATTTATGTAGGAAGCAAACTCAAATAAAATAAGTAAGAGGGAAGGGAATGAGTTTGTAAGGAGGATACTCAACATCACATTTCAAAACTATTAATCAAAACAGTAAAAAATAGATTTGGGGCAAATTTACCTAGTAACAATTGATATTCAACATATAAGAATGCATTTCCATTCTACAGATATCTTGCACCAAATTATACTTTATTAGCATATGAATATCAATTAGCAAATATCAATGGGCTGACAAGGAAGAGAATTAAGTTTTAAATAACTGTCATTGTCTGCTTCTTAGCTGCACAGTCCCTGTCCTAAGCACAATGATACAAGCTCAGTTATGCAACTCACACCTCCCTCTCTCGTCATTGGTGGATTATTAGTTTAGGTTACTGTAATGCACTATCTAAAGCAAAGCTGAGCCTATGTGACAGTTGACGACACCTTGCAGACCTAGAGTTCTAGCTGTGACCTGAAATACTGTATACTGCATGAACAGAAATGAAGAAAACAGATGTTAGTACCAACAGCTAATGGAAGAAGAGATCACAGCAATCTATCCATGACAGTGCATTTTCAGAGAATAAATGTTACAGTAAATTATTTCTTCTTCAAAGAGGATTACACTAATGAGTCATCACTTAGACAAGAAGTGAAGTTCCCAGGAGGCTGCTTATGGGGCTCTTGTTTCTAAGCTCCATGGCACATATCGGTACAGAAACAGGCTTTCTACACCAAGCTGCACCTTCCCAGCAGCAAGCCAGGCAAAGGGCTAGAAGTGACTAACAGTCTTCAGAAACTATTTTCTCCAGTTGAAGGTGCTCAATAGCCTAGTAGTGCAGCCTAAAAGCAAGGCTGGAAAAATAATGAGGAGTCCGGTGTACAGAGATACACATCTGAATAGCTACTTGATTTGGCAGTCCCAATGGTCATCCTCACACTGACACATATTAGGAACCAGCAAGAGGAGGAGAAGTCACCAGTCTGTAACAAGAACCCAAAACCCCTGCATTGGCCCTCTATAAATTACTTATTACTGGTAGCCTGTGAATAAAACTAAGCCAGCCAAGGTCATTCTGGAGCATTTTCATACTGGGGAAATAGAGGGAAACACCATTCTTCTGCCTGGGTAATAACTACCCCTAAAATGTTTACCTGCATCCTAATCCTCAGAGCCTCAGAATATCAACCTATTTGGAATAAGGGTGTTTGCAGAGGTTATTAAGCTAAAAGTTTTGATCATCCTAGATTACCCAGAAAGGGCCTAAATCCAAGACAAGCATACTCCCTAGAGAAACAGAGGGAGATTTAAGTTAGACAGAGGCAGAACTGGATTCAAGCAGCACTAATGCATAGGGGGAAAATGCCTTTTTAAAAAGCCTTAAAAAAAAAAAAACTTGAAGAAGCAAGAAAAAAATTCCACCCTGGAATTCTGGGAAGGACTTTGGCCCTGGTGACACCTTTGATGGCCTCTACATATGACCTTCAAAAGTTGTCTCTTGCCTTATGTTTATGTACACTTTGCATAGACTTCCTCTTTTAAGAAATCTTAACACATTGGTTTCAATTAGATGCATTATATTGTACAATAGGATTTATTCACCCTGTATAATCAAAACATTGTACCACATGATTAATATTTGTCTCTTTCCTGATCTTGTCCAGCTCCAAAACTAGCAAATTGCTGTTTCTATAAATTTAACCACTGTGGAGTCATCATATAAGTGGGATGAGTCACAGTATTGGTACTTGTGCATAGTACCATGTCCTCTTTGTAGTACAAGAGAAAACTTAGGTCTAACCACAGCAATAGGGAGGGGAGATGACATCCAGACTGACTCCAGCTAATCACTAGGTGAGCTGTATGCCTGTGACCCCAGCATTGGGGAGGTGTGGAAATGAGGATCCCAAGGGCTTGCTGGCTGCTTGACAGCCGTGTTATCTCTAGGTATGAGACCCTGTCTCTAAATAATGTAGAGTGTGAGCAAGGAAGACACCTAACATTGTATTCTGGCCTCCACACATACAAATACACATGTGCACACAAGGGTATCCACACCCATACAAACACAAATACTAAACACATACACATGCAATATCAATACAATTAGTTATGGAGAGATCAGAAAGCTAACCACACAAAGTGTGTGGTCACTGAAGACATACAATTAAGCAGAATAACACACAATCTTTAGAGTTTAATGATTTGTATTTCATTTCACATAGGTTATCAAGTTTTCCACAATAGAAATGTTTTTAAAGTTCAGATATTTAGGCAGAACTAAGGTTAAAAGTATTCAAAATGATTAAAGTGTATTAAAAACAGTAATACACAGAACAAAATGTTGAGTCAGTAATGATTTGCAATAACTGATCAGCCTCAAGTAATTCTTTACCAATCTAAGTGTGTGCATGTGTGTGCGCACACACATGCACACTGTGCATGTGTCTAATTCATCAATTTATCCAAAAGTAAAGAACTAAAACAAATCCCTTAATATCTAAGCCAGGCTTCTCATATGGGTGTTTTAACATAATTTATTTCAAATTATATAAATATTCTTATATTGCCCTTGTGGGCATAATACATAATACATTAAAATACAAGCCAAAATGTATTGACTCTTTGGTAGGATGAAGTGTTAGCTTTCATATACCTAATGACTTAAAATGTATGCATATACTTCCATTTGTTCACTTTCCTGGCTAGAGGGTTAGTCGTGCATTCTGATACGTGTTAGGACTGTTGTATGGCCTGGACCAAAATCTCCATTCACAAGTAATTTAAAAATTTAATCCCAGCACTTGGAAGGCAGATATAGGAGGATTGTCATGAGTTCAAAGTCACCCTAAGAATACATATTGTTGATTTTTACTATAATCTCAAATATTAGTCATTCAAAGAAGAGAAAACTGAAAGAAAGGGACTTACAATAATAGATGTTGGAACTTCCCAAAGAGAATACTCTGCTTTATTGGGCAAATCTTGATGGCCTACCAGCTCATACACAGCAGGATAGGACAGCAGGTTCACAAGTGCTAGAAAAGACTGGGGGGAGGGGAGGAATAATTTAAATGGCTCACTTAGTTATCAACAATATACACAGAAAAAATCATTCATGGAAAATGTTCTAACTATAAGACTATGAGGCATAGTTTTATTGAGTAAATCTAATCTACATTAATGTGAAACATCTACATACATAAGAAGTACAAATTCACTAACATAAATATCAGTTATCTATGAACCGAGAAACCTGAGGAAACAACTGATAAAGAATATAAGAGTTAGAAAATATTTCAAAATACAATGTCCCTTAAAAAGTTTGGTTCTAACAAAAAAGTCTGTATTTCTCATTCATTATATCACTGTATTTGATATGTACGAGAAGACAAGAATATAATACCTAAGAATTCTAAGGCAAAATATAAATTCTATGCATTCTTGCCCTTAGTCCATAAGATTATCTTTTAATATACACAATGAAAATCCAAATCACCTAAGCATTAGAGTTAGTTTTCGAAAGCTAAAATTACTATTTAAAAAATAGCTCATTATGTTGGTGCAATCCTACCAAGTCCAAGTGTCCATGAAATCTTTCAGTTCCTCATTCCAGGTTCATCTTAAAAGAACTAGTAGTGCTTTTCAGGGAACCTTCATTCTTGAATCCCCTACACCTCAAAGGGATTTCATGGGCACCTATCACTAAACTCCAAATTCCTATGAATTTCAAAGCACTTGACTAAATCCATCCTCCTCTCCCATCTCAAAGCTCCCGTCTCCCACTATTACCCTGCATGAAGTCACCAGTAAGCCATATATCCTGTGGTCTTGTTATACTGACCATCACCTGTGTGAATTCCTTTCCTTCTGCTTTCAGGTTCCTCCTGTCCATTGCTCACTAACTGTTTGACAGTTTATCACAATCTTTTCCTAAAGACTTTCCAAGTGACTCTATCTACTTCTACAAATTCTAAATTCTGACAACTTATATCTTCAGGTTGTATATTAATTATATTTGTTAGACTTGTCTTCTGCTTCATAAGTTTTTTTTTTATAATTTAACTTTTTTAAAAGTTAGTAGATTCAATTATTTTTTAAATTAGACAAACCAAAATTTTTCACTAGAGTGAGAAAATCAAACTTTGAAAAAAAAAACAGTTTCATTGAACAAAATCTCTCATTTAACTGATAAGAAAACTAGGGATCTGGATAGCCAATAGAAAATAACATTGATACAAGAACTAATTTATTTTCTTATTTTCATGTGAAGGCCACCACTGTCAGTCACATCACACAGCCTTCAGATGCTACCTAAAAATGTGCTTGCGTTAAGGCCTTTCTTGAAAACCTGGAACGTAGAGTCCATATGCCTTTTCTTCCTTAGACTGAAAGCAGTGTTATTTAACAAACAACAGTGATCATGTCATAAATATACAGACAGCATAGGGGTTTATAACAAATGCTATTTCTAGATAAAAATATTAGCTCACATTAAGTGTTTTAAGTCTTTCAATAATGCAATCAATATACTGGAAATGAGGATGAACTAGTTCAACAACTCTAGGAAGAACATAATCCATTCTGTAAAGTTAACATCCACCTGGATAGTAATGAAGTTGTCAGAAAATAACAGATGAATACATGTAATGATTTAGGTGATATTTACAAGTTTGTTGCCAGGTGTTTTGCTTTTGTTGTTGTTTGTGAAGGTTAATTCTAGTTGCATCCATTAAAGAGAAAGAAAAAAAAGCAACAGCTTATCTAGTAAATCATATCTGAGAAATCTGTCCATAACCACATATGAAATAAATGACAAGGTCACTAAAGTCCTTATGTCCACCTAGGACAACTATATAAATGATTCACTAATCACCATTGGTTAACTAAGAAGATGCTTAATAGATTTCAATATATCTCCTCAAAATTCAATTCAATGTTCTGAATATTTGTACAAAGTATAAAATACAAGTTAGAAATATAAAATGCGAACATTTTTCCTAATATTGACTCCAGAAATCCCTAGATATAATCATATTTCTATTTCCCTCTTCTAGGGGCAGATAAAAAAATTCAGAAAAATAGTCATTTTGAAAGCAAAGGACCAATGGTCTTTATAAATCACATAATAGTATGTTGAAGATTTATTATTATTTATACAGAGCAGTTCCACTGGCATTTACGAAATCTTTCTCCTCAGAAAAAATGAAACAATGCTGTGGACTTAAATTGTGGTAATTTATGATATGCTATTCTAAGCAAATAGAGTAGGGCTTTAAATGAAAATGATTCAATATTGCCCTTGAACAAAAATAACTGAATAGAAATTTAAAGAGATAAGATTTTAGCAGATTATCAGTAGAAAAAAATCCTCACATACTGAGCATTTTAAAGACTTTTAGCAGATTATAAAACTGATGTGTTAAGCACTTGAGGAGCTAAAATATGCAAAATACAATCATCAGTCCCCACAAAAGTACATGACATGTACTACTGGTCTCTGAAATCATTTTATAATTTGTAGTAGCACAAACATAAATCTACTCATCATTGTATTGGAAGCATAAGGCTTTATGTAGTGATGCTAATGAAACTAGTGAAGGGTAAAATGTTTGATTATTTTAAAGCAAAAGGATAAAATTGTTTCAAGCAACAAACTTTTCTCCTGAAATAAAAATTTTTCAAGTAAATAACGAACATGTATTTACTTATTCATCAGCTGCTTATCAATACTGTGTCAGATGCTAATAAATAAAATACAATGGAGGAACAGAAACCCCCTCAAGCAGCTGCCTGCTGACTTCCATTGCCGAACCTCCCAAATGCTAGGATGAAAAGTGTGAGCCAGGACACTTCAACTATTTCTTTACTAGTAACAAGCCTGCTTTCTGGATGCTACCTAAAAAGGCACAACCTTCTCTCTTCCTGTAAGCCAACTCCCTCTTCTTAACAGCTGCAGAGATCGATAGCTTCCCTTCCCTACAATTCTTCTGCCTTTCCCAAGAATCCACTGCAGTTTCAGCGGCCATGTAATCCTAAATTTACTACTCTGGTTTCAGGTTTTATATTGTGTGTTTTCATCTGTAAAATATCAACTGGTGATTTGCTTAAAACTAAACTATGTTGAATACATAAGCAATAACCCTAGAAACTCCATTTTCTACCCTTTTTTGGTCACTGAAATACTTTTATATACTTTATTTGTAAAGTATTTTCTTATTTTTGTTTTCTATAACAATGAATTAATCCAATGTCCCAAAAAGAAGTTCTAAATTGTTGAGGTTTCATGAAAAATTATTTTATGACATTAAAGATTGTACAGATTACCACATTGTCACAGTAGGAATCATCACTTCAATTTACTATTGAACTTTAACAAAATGTTATGTATTTTGAAAAAAATTTAGCTGCACTTTTGTCCAAAGTAGCATCTTATCTCTCACTACGTTTTTTTTTTTTTAATAATTCAGAGAGTTTTCTGTTAGACTAAAACCCAAGGGCAAAATATTTTCTGAAGCTTTGTTTTGGATGGTTGGTTTAATTTTTTCCAGGATTTATTTTTTTTCATAACATACATTATTATTCTTTATTAAGAAAAAATTCTAATAAATACAACATCAAAGAAAAGTACTCTTCCAAAATATTTCCCTAAGAAATACTAATACTTCTACAGTTCACTAAATTTATTATGAAAAATGAGAAAATATTAGATATTAAAACATGAGGCAGAATACTTATGAAAATGTCTTACTTATAACTGAAAAGTTTACATGAAGTAGTTTCTGTGAGATACAGTTCAAATTTGTGCACTATTTTTTACAGTAAATAACTTCTTACCTTTTGACAACTTTGGTCAATAGGATCTACTGGGATAGATCTGGGGTGGATTACCCTTATATCATCTCTTCCACATTCAAGGTTGGACCATAATTCAGTTATAAGAGCACTGATAAACCCTAGGAAAAAGTATTATTTTGTCATATTTACAGTAAAATATTTTTTGATCATTGAAGATGAGCTTTTCCTTATAAAAAGACAGTTTCACAGTCTCACAAAAGACAAAAAATAGAAAAATAGAAATCACTACCACTGATAGAAATATCCTTTTATGATACTCCATCAGCATGAAACCCTGAGAGAGGTTAGGAGAAAAACCCAAAGAGGTAGGGTGGGGCCTCTGACAGTGACCTCATGTCAAGATACAAAAGCTCCTCCATGGCCCCTCCTCCAAGGAAAACTTTAAAATCCAAGTTTAAGCTTGGGAGGTGCTTTTTCTCCCTTTCCTGACTGCTGGAGGCTCGGATCGAGGTGGTGAGTTTGACCCCTTTCTCCCCACCCCACCTTCAGATCTTGCCACTAGCAGGATCTGAGGGGTGGGGAAGAAGGGGAGATATTTTTCCTCTTTAATGTGTTTATTTCTCCACTTTGGGTGATTATGTGTGCATTTACAGTTCCCTTATGAATCTCCCAAGCCATGTGGTGGAGGGCTGCCTTCCCAATCCTACTCCCAACCCCCCTGAACTTGTCCTGGTATGAATGGTATCACATGTGTGATAAAGAGAATGTTCTCTCTCTCTCTCTAAGTTTGTCCAATTCTTTGAAATACTAAGATTCGGACTCTTGGGCACAGTACTGTGGGTCAAAGCCTCGGGGGTTCACCAGTGGCTACAAGTCTCAGCCCTTACAACACTGTATTGAGTAATGAGTAACTTGTAAGAAACTATTTCCATGTAAGCCAAAGGTTCTAACATTTGGGAGTTGGAGGAAAAGAAATCATTAAATAAAGTAGGTCCCCAAAGAGTATGTTCTTATTGTCAAATTCTTTTATAAAATTCCACACTCAGAACAATTCTGCCATTCACACACTATGCTTCAATACAGCCATTAATTTCTCAAGATTCCAATAGAATATAACCAAATGTGATTATTAAGTTCCATTTGTCATACAGAAAAGTATCACAACTAGCCATCTACCAAAACCAGTATGTTCATAACAGTATTAGAGGAATAAAGGATATATGGAATAATTTTAAAAAGTACAGGTTTTAAAATTGTAAATACCAAAGTTCAAACTTTAAATCTCACAATTCATTAGCTACTTCAACATCACTGGGAAAAGCCATTGTCTCCTTGAAAATTCTGGTTTCCCAATTCAGAAACTGAAATACAAGTGACAATCCCCCAGTTACCACAAAGTATAAATACGGTTCCTACTATAGGACCTGCAGCACCCAAATGTCTTCTCCCTGTCTCCTGTGAAACCTACACTCAACCCTCTTGTGAAAATTCTCTTCGTGAGGTCCAAACACTTATATGTGTCCAAATATCATCTTCAAATGTTTCTTTATATGCTCCTGAGTACATTATATGGATTCTATTCTAAGTAGAAGAAAATCTAAGTGCTTCATTTTAGAACCGTTTTCCCAAGAATCATGTTTCATTATGCATAGAGACCAAATTATGTTGGCTAAAAAAGTACTTTTAGAATACAACAAAATATTTCACGTAAATCGAGAGAAAATCAATAATGGTCACTGATTGAACTCTGTGGTAGTTTAAATGTATGTCCCCCAACAGATTCAAGAGTTTCTATCAGTTTTTCTCCAGCTTCCTGAATGGAGGAGGTGTCATCTTAGACTGGCCTTCAGCCCTAAGGTATTTCTAAGGTGGATGTGAAATTCCAGCTATACATATGCAAAGAGCAGTCCAAGCCCAAGTCTGGAGATCCTGCTGTTTGGTAATTAGATTGTGCTTGCTTAAGGTGCTGGGTCTCTATCTCTCTGTCTCTGTCTCTGTCTCTCTCTCTCTCTGCTTGGACCTGTGAAAGGGGGGCAGCCTTGTCTGCTTTATTGAACTTCCCCTGGATCTGTTACTTTAATAAATATTTTCCTCCCAAAACTGGACCTGGTTTGGAAATTCATCCCATTGGCGTGTGGCTGAACACAACAAACTCCAAGCTTTGGAAATATAATAATAGCATCTCTATTGAGAAACACATTTTGTTCAGGGCTCAATCTTAATGTGTGGCATACAAAAATCTCAATGTTTACTTTCCTACAAATCAAATTGATTTTGAAGACTAGATACTGATGGAAAATTTCAAAGGCAGTGTGAAGGTTACACAGTGAGGGAAGTGCTTTCTAGAAGGGAAGAGGAAGGAAGGGAATGAGGAACTACTACATTGTGTGATAACTGTGATGACAGCACTGAAGCTGGGCATTAGGGAATTCCATCAGATGTGGTTGTATCAAGATGACAGCCTTTTAGTTTATAAGATGGAGAGTCTTAGCTTGGTTCACTGTGTGCCATAGTTCTTAAAGAAGGAGAATAAAAATATTTTAAATTTTAAATAAAAATAATTATTAGTGAACGAAGAAATTCTGTAACTCTGTTTTACAAATTCCTGATATAGTAAATAGAACTCTAAAATAAAAACTAAGTGAGGCAATTTAGGGTTATCAGGGGACCAGAAAGTAAAAAAAAAAAAAAAAAAAGTGGCTAAAATTGAGAAATAGCCTATAACCAGCAAGGAGGAAATCTAATATTTCCTTACTTCTATTTCCCTAAAGGGGTCTTCACAGTCACCACCTTGCTAGAGAACAGAAATGTCAAGAATTCTTTTGTATAAATGTGAATAGGATTACACATTGTGATGGTTAAATTTGTCAACTTGACCTATGTAATAATCCAAAGTAATCTTTGATGGGTCTCTCAGCTTGTGTACAGAAAGGATTGACAAAATCCTTTCAGGATTTTGGAGAAGGGAGCAGGTCCCTTCTCCTGAATGAGCCCTCCCCCTCAGTGGGTGGGCCTTCCAGAAGGGGACTAAATACAAGGAAGCTTGAGGGGAAGGGAAGCTCTTCTTCCTTCTTCCCATGACTGCTGGTGCTTGTTTGTGACTTGCACTCAAATCCTGCTCTCCTACCCTTCTTGGACATTGGAACCCAGTTTCCTCGGCCTGACATTGTGGACTGAAGAGCAGCCGCTCCCCAGGGAGCCATCAGGCCTTCTGGGCTGGATTGGGACTGCTGAGGCCTCCAGCCACATGGACTAAACAGCTACTGGTTTCTTCACCTGTGGGCCTGCAGACTGCTACTGTTGGACTGTCATAAGCTACCCCAATAAATTCCTTTTTACTACAATCCATTCTATTAACTCTGTTTCCTCTAAAGAATCCTAACACACCCTTTTTCCTAGAAACCTGGCAGAGCACCTGGACACCTGGCATGGGTGCTGGAAAGACCAGCTCAGCCCTCATCCGGTAAATTCCCACAGAAGATATCATCACATTTACTAGGCAGATTATCCCACTTGGAGCCCCTCCCACTTCTTATTTTCCCTACTGGGCCTTTCCCATTTCTGGGAATACCTCCTGCTTGAAGAAGTTCTGCCTTCTTCTTTCTTTTAAACACTATAATAGAAACCTGCAAAACTTCACAATCTATGGTCTGTGGATTTCATTAATCAAATTCTTAAGACAAAAAAAAAAAAACAGAGGTCACTGACTTGGTTTTGTGTGGTCATGAACATGAAAAAAAAAAAAAGCCTAACAGAGAGTTCCTTTGTTCCTGAAGACACCCCAAATTCCCATATCACTAGTACTTGATCATGGCAACTTTTCAATTACATGGCAAGTTTTCAATTACTTTCCTGACTATGCAACAATAATAATAGCTTTAATTATGAAAAAAAAAACTTGCCTGAATTTTGCAGAGCTACTGCACCTGCAGCCGTGGATGCCATTTGTACAACCAAAACTCCATAGCCAAACATTTTCTGCCTGTGGATCTAACATAAAAAATTGTCAATGAGAAGCAAAAACCAAAGCTTACTAATATTTTATGCTACATATATTATACTACTTTTTAAAAGAATAGACATTCCATCAAGATAATAAAGCAGCAAAAATGAGCCATGAAACTAACAAATTTCTACTAATACAATATTTTTTTATTTTTTATTTTTTATTTTTATTTTTTTTTAATAATTTATTGTCCATAATGAGTTACAACATTTAGTGGGCAAACAATGAGTTGTTATCCCCAATTCCCCGCTGCCCTCCCCTCCCCCCTCCACTGGATAACCTCCTCCATGGGTCGTCTGGATCAGTCCTTGTGACAGGGGACCATGGATAGCCTAGTATTCAGCCAGGTTCTCCTGGCCATG
>PVHP010029112.1:0-22628 GCA_004024765.1 Zapus hudsonius
TGACAGGGGACCATGGATAGCCTAGTATTCAGCCAGGTTCTCCTGGCCATGCCTCTGGATAATCTCCCCCACCACGGCTCTCACAATCTTTCCGCCCCCTTGAAGAGGATCTTTGTTTTGTACATAAATTAGCTCGTAAGAAAAAACAAATTTCCATTGGTTGCTATAGAAACCAGCTGTCAAGATTCCACCTCCAAATCAGCATCTATAAACTGTGGGATCCTAAATCCTCTAGTATTGCACATTCCCAGGTTTCTGCCTGAAATCCCTTTTCTTGACTATTCATTCTGGTGAAGCTAATTTTATTGGACACAATTCAAATACCGCCTTATTCCCAAATCCTCCTTAAATTGCTAAGACATTATATGCCTGACTGGACCACAAAATTTATTTTGCTACTCTGTGAGAAAATAATACCTGTTTCCCAGGATTATGATAAATATTAACTTCAATAATGTTTATCAATCATAGAGTTTACACATAGAAACAATAATTGTAAATGACCACCCTTCTCTCCAGCTGTTTGATAATTTTTAAAGGTGTTTAGAAAAAGAAACTTGGTCTGGAGAGATTGCTAAGTGGTTAAGGCACTTGCCTGCAAAGCCTGATTCCCCAGTATCCATGTAAAGCCAGATTCACAAAGTGGTGCATGTATCTGGAGCTAATTTGCAGAGGCTGGAGGCCCTGGTGTTCTCTCTCTCTCTCTCTCTCTCTCTCTCTCTGTCTCTCTCTCTCTGTCTCTCTCTCTCTCTCTCTCTCTCTCTCCTTCCTCCTTTCTCTCTGCTTGCAAATAAATAAAAATATTTTAAAAAAATAAAAGAAAAAGGGTTAATTGGACTTGAAGCTTGAAGACTTACATTCCCAATATTAGTGCTGTTGCTTATTATATAATTTGAAGTGTATTTGTCAAATTTCCATAACCATAGCAAAACTATCTGAGGTAATCAACTTAAAAAGGAAAAAGGTCTATTTTGCCACATTTCAGAGGCCAGGAGCAGGAGACCTCATTGCTTTTTTGCCTGAAGCAATCATGTGATGGTGCAAGCTGCTTACTTCCTGGCATCTTGGAAGCAAAGGAAAGGGGTTCAGGATACATATGCCCCTCAAGGGCACACAACTTGTTTCATCAGAAGACTTTCAAACAAGATCTAACTCTTAAAGGCTCCTCAGAAGCTCACAAGCAGCAGGAATTACAGAGACTCCCATCTCAAAGAAATTTGAAGGAAAGGAGAAATACCTTGAGGTTGTTCTTGGTCTCTCCACACACAACCATTCACACACACACATGTACATACAAAGCTCATGCACACACAGAAAAATAATAAAAACAGAAAAAATAAAACAATCTTCTTTTTCTTTGTAAAGCCTGGCAATATGAGCTGAGAAAAATGAAAAGATTTGAGGAATTTTCTAAAGAATTTATTTAGTGGGAAAGGACAAACTGGTTGATGCTGAAAATATTCCCTCATGCTTTCATCAGCATCACTTTTCTTTGTGTTTGAAATATCTACATATCTGCTTCTATGTTGCACTTAGTTGTACAAATAGACTCAAGACACATTGAAAACCTTAGCCAACTTGAGCCAAATATAAAGTGACAGCTTAATTATCACCAATATTGGAAACATCATTTTATAGGCCAAATTTAATAAATAACAAAAACCTTGAATCCACTTTTAATTTATTCTCATAGTGATGTTGTATTTCTAAATTGTGAGTAAAAATTACTCATACTACATTTTAATTTAGTAGCAGAATTGAATTTATTAAAAATGATAGAGGGCTGGAGAGATAGCTTAGAGGTTAAGGCGTTTGACTGCAAAGCAGAAAGACCCAAGTTCGATTCCCCAGTACCCACATAAAGTCAGATACACAAGGTGGCTCATGTGCCTTGAGTTCATTTGTACTGGCTGGAGGCCCTGGCGTGCCCATTGTTTCTCTCTTTCTCTCTCTGCTTCTTTCTCTCTCACTCTCAGATAAATAAACCCCCCCCCCAAAAAAAACGATAGAGATGGTATTTTAGGATATAGAACATAATTTAGTGGATTTATATTTTAAAGGTCTTGTAATAATCATTTTCATATTTTTCTTTTATAAACTATATGATAGGGGTGCTGGGAAGATGGTTCATGTTGTTAAAAGCACTTACTTTCAAAGCCTGCCAATTCAGGTTTGATACCCTGGCACTCACGTAAAACCAGCTGCAAAATGGCACATCCCTCTCTGTTCCCAGTGTTCCCATGAAAAGAGGACCTCACAGACCAGCTACTTTGGTGCTCTTTGGCAAGAGGCCCTGTCTCCAAGAAGGTGGAACACAGACACTTCAAAGTTGTCCAGTGACCTCTCCACACATGCTATACAAACCATAAAAATATGTCTTTAAAAATGCTAGCATGATGGTATATTGCTGCTTAATTTGTGATTTTGGTGAAGAAAGGTGTTCATCGCTATATTTTATGAAGAGCTCGTGTATGTAAATTGTGTTCTAACAATCACATCTCTGCGGTAAAAAAATGGATGTTTGTGAGCTGCACTCCTGTGTAGCTTGACATCTTCACAGAGAACACAGTTGACCATGGAGATACTGTGTGGTCTCCAGTGTGCTTGCAGATCTCTGGTGACCACCTCCATGCACTGTGCTCTGCCTCTCCCGCTTTGTGCCCAATGTAGACTTTGGAAAAACAAGCTGTCCTTGTAGCTACATCTGCTTAAACAAGCGGGTGCTAGGAAGCTTTGTCAGTGAGGGTGGCTGTGTCCCCCTCGTCTTTCTCATTTGTGTGGATGTATTCCCTGGAGCTCCCTTCCTCCGTGGGTCTGTGCCCCACCGTACAGATGTTTCTCCTATTGCTACATGGTGATTCTTTAAGCAGCGTCACAGACAGATATTTCCAGATGTGTGCCCACCCTTACCCCATTTCTCTGGATAGACCTTTTCTCCTTACAAACAACAGATCACACTGCCGCTCAAGCTTTTGATCTACTGACTAGAAAAAACAAACAGCCCTCCATTCATATGGTTTGTGGGTTTTGGCAGTAGCAGTCACAGTAAGTATCCTCTGTACTCTGTGAAACACTCCTGGCAGATGTTTCCCATTGATTCCTCCACCCAACAGCTTTCATTCTCACCCCATATTCTGCTTTCAGGGGTAAAGTGGATTAATACCATTCGGTTTCTTTCTGTATCTTCCTCCTTTAGCTGTCTTTAGCTGATTGTAAAGTGAACAGTAAGATGTAGTTCTTAACAAATTAATATCTAGTCAATTGGTATGGATAAAAGGTAATTTTAGGTAATATACACTAATTTAAAAATAAAGAAAATTTAATTTCAACTATATGACACATTACTCATATTTTCAGGGACAATTAAGTCTGGCTTCTTGTTGTGCTGGAGTTTTTCTTTTCTTCATCTGCCCATCTACTGATCTACTTTTTCATTTCTACATGACTCTTCTGTACCTGAAACCTGAAGACCTTAAAGCTCACCAATAGAACCTGTGGCACAGGCTGAACCCCACAGTATGAGCTCTGGACAGCACCTCACATCCTTATAACAGAGTGCAGAGAGGAGAGAAGGAAGAAGACATGGAATGAGGTAGTTCTAGATGTTTTAAACAACTCTACGAGTTTAATCAAATTTATGTCAGATTATGAACTGTTAGTGATTTAGAAGGGCTCCTTTGTGTCATAGGAACAATAGACACTTTATAAAACAATGGTAGCCAAAGGCATGTTTTCATTAGCATTGTAAATAGACAACTAAGGAACATTTTGGCCTATAATATTTTACAGAGAAAACAAAAATAAATTATCCAGATTCTCTGATTCTAAACATTAGATAAACAGAAACACATCTTTCCTGTTACCAATTCTATTACTGCCTATCATGTTGGAATAAATAGGATACTTAATATACAATAAAATCTTTGAAAAAAATGGATCACCACTCCTCCCAGGAATTTATATCTGCTAATAGATATTGAAGATATTTTAGTCTGTTCTTCAGGATATTCTGGCAGATTACTCTCTTTAATGAGCAACAGTATTACACTTAATGTGATGAGAAAAATGTAGATTGAAAAAATGAGAAGGTTACTAACTTGGACAGGGAAACATTGATCTTTGAGTCTGGTGTTTCAATCTGTCCTGCAGATGAATATGGAACTAGAGATTTCTCAGAGTACAATTAAGCAATCCATGAGAAGCCTGCAAGTTAACAGGTTTGTTTGATGGTTAGAAGGGACTGCAAATGTCCTCAGTAACTGTTAGTTTTAACTGAGAGTCAACTCTGAGGCTATAACGTATCAATGAGGCTGGGTTCAGACAGACTTTGGAACAGTAAGTAAAGACATGGAGGTTTTAGGGCAAAATTTAACATTAATATTACATATGTCAAGCTGCTATAACAAAGCATCCCAGCATCACTGGCAATATATAATAGATCAAATTTAGATGGGTGCTTGAGTTAGTGGGTGAGATTTCTGAATTATGTACTTATAGCAACTGACACATATCATTCATAGATCTTCAAATTGTCCTTATCCAGAAAAAATTAATTTTTAAAAATTTTCATGAATTTTTAACACTTTTAATCTATTGGTACATGATTGTCTACAATGCAGCTTCTTAAACTTTGAGTCCATCCATCTCATGAGTATGAAGGTTTGCTTTCTTCTTTAATATTTAGAAGCATACCTAAGAATTGTGGGCTGTTTGTGTGTGCATGCATGTTCTTGTATGAGTACATGTGGGGGATATTGCATGCATGTATAAGCATGTGAGGATATCCTCAGTCATTGTCCTCAGGTATGATAGCCACCTCTTTTTGAGATAAGGCTTCTCGTGGTCCTGGAGCTCACCATTAGACCAGACTGGCTATCCCACTAGCTTCATGGATCCCTGTCTCCATTTTTCTCCAGCTAGGATTAAAGAGGTTTACCACATGCCCAACATTTTTATGTGGTTACTCGGATTTAACTCAGGTCCTCATGTTTGTGAGGCAAGGGTTTTATCAACTGAGTTATCTCCCCGGCCCCTAAAGAATTGTTTTGAAATAAATTTCTTTTTGGCATTTTCAGTAAATGTTTGAATTTATATGCTTATTTTATATACCTATATATCCAATGCACATAAAAAAATTTCTCAGATGAAAAGGAGTTTTGAATGAAAAAACTTAAATAAGCTTTCATCTGTAGGGCCACATCTACACATAGAAGAAACAGGGAAGACTTTAGGAAGTCTGATACTGAGTGGATGAAAGGAAGAAGAGATGCTGGTAGATAGCTATTATGAAGCTATTTTGTCTGCTGACCATCAGTCATCATGGAACAGAGTGGCTATGGCGATCTACATAATATCTTGGCCATGCATGGACACAAGCAAAGCTATAGCGATGATTGTAAGGTCATGACAGTGCCAATGGTGTTGAATGCCTCTTCCTAGAAGAAGAAGTGAGACAAGAACCTCCTCTGAGACTCCAGCCACCACCCTCCCTTGATGTCCTGAGTGGGTTTTCAGGGGGGGAGGTGGATCTCAGAGGAAGACAGCAAGCGAAGGTTGGCTAGGTGTTAGGACTCCAGTAATGCAGCTGCTTTGAGTCAACGATGCTCACTCTGTAAGTTGCCCTTCACCCAGGTTCCTGTAAGGAACCCTGACATCCTCATTGATTCAACAAGCTGCACAATGATGGAATTATTTCTTTGATCTGTTGGTGTCTTATTGGGGTGAATAGGCAATTCTCTACTTCTCCTTCAGAAAAGTCATACAAGGACAATCTAGTCAATATGTTCTTCATTAAAGCTGAAAGAAATGACTAAGAATGAACATGTAGTTTTCCATGGTCAGAGATGAGTATCAGGATATTTTTAAAGATTTCTTTAAGATTTACAACTCTTAATATAATTTCTTTCTTTGCTTTCCTATAGATAATAAGGCATAAATAAAATAAAATACAGGATTATAATACCATGGGTTGATCCAAATAATGTAAACTATAGAATTTTAGAGGCTATATGCAAGTGTAGGTTTACTAATTGTACCAAATATGCCTCTCTGGTGGGAGATGTTGATAACTGGCAAGGCTATCTATGCCCTTGTGGAGGAGGGAGGTATACGAGAAATCTTTATCTTACTCTTAATTTTGCTGTTAAATTAAAACTCCCTTAAATCATTTCTTATAATTATTTATAATAGGTTAACTGCTCATTTGAGGCTCATTTGATTGATCATGAAGTCAGGCAGAGAGGGACATGCTATTGACACCCTTACCTGTTAGATGTTCATTGTTCATCCATATTTTCTCCTCATTGGGTAAGTGTTGTATTTTTCTGGATAATTAAAGTTAGACTTTATCAGATGATTAACATCAACCAACAAAGAATGGATAATAAGATTCTCAACCTTTGCCGGACAGAAGCTTTCATCAACTGGTCCTCTGGAACTTTTACTTCTATGTACCTTCTTCTATTATTAGGGATGTTCTAGTAGCAGCTACATCTTCATCCTGATGTCTAGAGAAAGAATGATGATAATGTAGGCTGTAAAGTGAAGATACTAAGAAGGGGCTGACTCAATTAACACATCTACAGCAGGCTGCAAAGACAAGCACACTACTCAAACCCCAGGCTCCAGGAGGAGGCGCATGGGTCAAAACAGAATTCATTCAGAAGGTTTGCCACTCAGAAAACTTTATTCTTTTGTTTCTTTCTTTTGTGTTTTAGATGCATGTGCCACTTTGTGCATCTGGCGTTAGATGGGTACTGAGGAATTAAACCCAATCAGTGCAATCAAGTGCCCTTAACCACTGAGCAATCTCTTCAGCCCCAAACTCATTTATTCTATTTGACCCTTTTTCTCTTATCAGAACACTTTTTGTCAACAAAATGACCTAATCTTTTTAAATTTTTAAAAAGTTTATTAAACTGCATTACATACCTAGAATTCCTCCCCAAACATGAATTCTGTATTTTTGCCTCTTTAATATCTAGAATTATGATCTTTAATAAAAGTTCAACCTACCTTCTACCTTCTATCTTTTTTTTTGTTTGTTTTTTGTTTTCTTGAGGTAGGGTCTCAAGGTAGGCTGACCTGGAATTCACTATGTAGTCTCAGGGTGGCCTTGAACTCACAGTGATCCTCCTACCTCTGCCTCCCAAGTGCTGGGATCAAAGGCCTGTGCCACCATGCCCAGCCTTCCCCTAGATTTCTTTTTTTTTTTTTTTTTTATTGTCCATAATGAGTTACATTATTTAGTGGGCAAACCATGCGTTGTTATCCCGAATTCCCCAATTCCCCCCCTCCCCATCCCTGATCAGTTGTATATCCTCCTCCGTGGGCTGTCTGTATTAGTCCTTGATTTCTTTTCTTTCTATTCTTTCTTTCAACCAATAGAAAACAGATCCAGTCCTTTCAAGATAGGCCTCAAATGCTGTTCCCATTGGACATATTTTACAAATCTTAACAAGATTGAAGCATGTTTAAAGAAAAATGCTTTCTTGATAGGCATATTTTCAGGTTAGCTAAAGAAGACAGAAGAAACCCCAGATGGGGAAAGATGGGAAGTGAGTCAACGGTTTACTGAGCCTCCTGATCATGTGTGCATATAAAGACAGAGCTGGTCGCTACAGAGGTAGGTAGTGCATTTGTAGAAAGTCCTTGAAGAAAACTGGACAGGAGAGTTCCTTAGCTTTCCCCCTTTCTGTATGCTGACTCCTAGTGCTTCCTAGTTAATAAGTTTGCCTTTCTGAAAGTTGACTTACCTACATTTACAGATTGTGTCATCCAGCACCTTTGGGACGATGTCAGAAATTCCAACTGCTTGTCCAATGGTGCGGCTCTTTTGCCAAAGTTAAGGAAATGGATATGAAGCATTTATAAATATGTCATATAATAAACCTTAAAGAAATTCCCACAAACTACGTAAAATGGAACTAATTTAGTGTTTTTAACCCCAAAGATGTACATATTACAAAATATTTGTTTCATCTAGCTATAATACCTAAATATAAGAACAACTAAATGGATACATTATACATTATACGTATAATATAATAAAATAAAAATATCCATGGAAATTTCACTATAATGTACTATTATACTATAAAAACTATGTTCTCTTTCTCTCTTCATACACCCACCCAACATATATATATATATATATGTTGGGTGGGTGTATGGTTAAGACTTTAAATTAAACAAAGTACAAAAATGAGCTTAGGTCCCATCACCACCTAGTCTGCTTATGTGCATGCCTGTGTTCAAAAATACAAAAGTTCAAAAAAATACAAAAATCTGAAAACTCACTTCTTCATCTCTTTCCCCATCTGGGGTTTCATCTCTAATTTTTTTTACTAATTTGAAAATGCACCTTTTAATAAATTTAATAAATTTGACATGACTCAACATTTTGATAAATGATACTCAACTGAGAATATAATACTATTTATACTGTATTCATATAATATATGTATGTATATATAGAGAGATATAAAACATAGTGTTGATAGTATAATAGTACATTATAGTGAAATTTCCATGGATATTTTTATTTTATTATACTCTGGTATAATGCATTTATATACTATCTGCCTGTGGTATAGATTGCATACAAATGCTAATACAGTATACGTACATGTACATATGTATGTAACGAATAATAAGAGGTATATAAGTCTACTGAGAATCTGAGGTTGTTTTTCTATAAACTAAACTATTTTGGTTGCCAGAGGTAGTATTTTTCCTTTCATTGATCTCCATAAGAAGGTTTTTTTTAAAAATATATATTTATTGTCCATAATGAGTGACATTATTTAGTGGGCAAATAATGAGTTGTTATCCCCAATTCCCCAATTCCCCCTCTCCCCATCCCCGATCAGTTGGATATCCTCCTCCATGGGCTGTCTGTATTAGTCCTTGTGGCAGGGGATCCTAGATAGCCTAGTACTCAGCCCGGTCTTCCTGGCCCAAGTATGTTGTTACTGATGGGTGCCATGCCTATGGACAGTCTCCCCCACCACAGCTCTCACAATCTTTCTGCCCCCTCTTCCGCTCAGTTCCCTAAGTCGTGGTGAGTATTAAGGCTGCTTTAATGTTGCAAGCTTAAGGGTCCTTGTGTCGAAAATCCTTGGTTTCAGTCTCATTGGCCTATCCTGTGTTGATTGAATGGCTGTGGTTATAGGTCCCTTGTTCATCTGTCATTGTCTGCTGGGTTCCCTATGGATCCTCCACAATATGACTGTGGTGGCTCCTCTCTTGCCAGGATCTCAGCCATCGGCCTACGGTGGGTTATTAGGGTTAGATGGGTCACAGCTCTCTCGTTGCATCCTTTACAAAGAGAGTCCTGGAGACGCTGTTACTCATCCACCATTTTGCTCCGCCCCCAGAAGGTTTTTTTGTTTTGTTTTGTTTTTGTTTTTGTTTTTCGAGGGTTTCACTCTAGCCCAGGCTGACCTGGAATTCACTGTGTAGTCTCAGGGTGGCCTTGAACTCATGGTGATCCTCCTACCTCTGCCTCCCAAGCGCTGGGATTAAAGGCGTGTACCACCACGCCCAGCTTCCATAAGAAGTTTTGAAATGATAGTATTATTCTTTGATAGAATGTAGCAAATAAAGTCATTTGAAAGCCAAGTTCTCTGTGATAAGGTCTCATTTGACGTTTGAAATCTCACCTTTTTGAAGTGCATGATTCTCTGATGGCTCCAAATGCATAATATCATATTCCCACCAATGCAATAAAGATTTTGATTAAAAAAAAACTTGGCTTCATTTTGAGAGGTGTTCGAGTGTCTCCTACACTCTGCCTCAGTTCCAGCAATGATGCACTGTGTCCATGATGTTCAGGCTCTGTTACCCGCATTTCTACCAGAGTCTGAGTAAACTCAGTTAGTTGTAAATACTTTTGCTTTTTCCCACATCACAAATTTGAAATGGTAGACCTTGGTATCAGGCAATGAGTTATTGTACTCACTTATTTTGTTAGATTTAGATATTTTTTATTGCTAATGTTAGGAACAGAATGAATTTTACTTTGTTCAATTGACACAGAAGCTTCCTTAAAATCCAAATATGGTAAATTGCATTGCTATGGGTTCTATACAACTCTAGGCAAGTGTGATGGTTAGACTTTGTTGTCAACTTGTGTCTTTTTAATTATCTTGGGTGAGTCTCTGAGGATGTTTACAGGAAGGCAGCCTCTCAGAAAGGGGCAAGATATAAAGAAGCTCAAGGAAGCTAGAAGTAAACATCCTTTCCTGTGTGGGTAGTGCAGGAAGGAAATTCCAGAGACTCAGGAAGCCTTTAAGTCTGGGGAAGGATTTTAAGACCCCACCCTAAGGCTATATAAAGGGGAAGAATTTCTCTCCTGGCTCTCTTTCCTGTTGGCTATTGTGTATGTGGTGTAGATGATGGGTTTTTTTTCTCTCTGCTTGAACCTGTGAAAGAGGGACAGCCTCTTTCCCTATTACAGAACTTCCCCTCAATCTGTAGTTTCAATAAATACTTTCCTCCCCCAAATTGTGCCTGGTTTGAAGATTCATCCCAACAGCGTGTGGCTGACTGTGACAGCAAGCATTTACCTTTTGATATTTTATTTAATATTTATATAAATTTTTATTTAATATTTTGGAATAAACAAGAAAAACTAATATAGGCTTTAGATTTTATCTCCCTTTCCAATAATTTTGGAGAAAGGAGCAACAGTGGGGAAAGAAGTACACATTCATGTTTAAAGTGAATTGTACCTGGGTCCACTTTGTACCTCTGGCAATTTGATCAAATGATCAACTAGAAAGAAGAGCCCTTTGGGATTTCTGTTGCTTTTATTAAAAGGAGCTTCCATGAGGTGGGTATGTGAGCTGCTAGTGACAAAACTGATTATAAATTGTATTTAAGTGAATAATGAAAGCAACTGTGACTTTTCAGCTACTCCGTCTTAATAATTGTGTACCACTAATTTTAAAATCCTGTGTTTAATGCCTTTTATCCTAAATTAATGAGGTTTTAATGAGACATTAGCAGCACTTGAAATATACTCCAAATCAATTTATGTTATAAACCATGTCTCCAGAGTCATAATTCATTGATCTGATCTTCTCAAGAAACAAACACAGACAAACCACATCTTTTAATTTATTGCTATTTATATTTCTTTGGCAGGAGACAGGGTGTTTGATGTCTTGCAACAACTGAGGAAACGGCATACAATACAGAATTGTCTTGCTTCCCATTTGGCTTTGGACCATTCTATTGGGCAACGACATGAGTGAAAACCAAGCTCATAAATATCTGAGTGTTAATACAATCATTTAATGAATGGATACAAGAGTTTGGGGCATTTTAATATTTAATCACTCCTTAATATCCATGGGGGATTGATTTCAGGACCCTCTCTCAAAGGTATCAAAATCTACAGATACTCAAGTCCCTGTGTAAATGGCACAGCATGTGCACATACACTTATGTACAGTTTTTTTTACTGTTATGATTAAGGAAAAATCATACAAAAATAGCCCATATATGTTCAGTACAGATGGAATTTTTTCCAAATATTTTTCTCCAAAGGTAGTTGAATTTACAAATTTGGCACCCAGAGATGTACAGAGCTGATTGTGACGTCCACTGAGTTTTCAAGGAATCTCTGAGGTAAAGTAGGTTACACTTCAAAAATATCTATCAGGGCTGGAGAGATGGCTCAGCAGTTAAGGTGCATGACTATGAAGCATAACAACATGGGTTCGATTCCCCAGTACCCATGTAAAGCCAGATGCACAGGGTGGTACATACATCTGAGGTTTGTCTGCAGTTGTTGGAGGCCTTGGTGCACCCATTCTTTGTCTCCCCCCTTGCAAATAAATAAGTAAACAATGAAAAGAAAAACTCTGAAAAATCATCTACCAGTTTGGAAATCATGTTGCAATGGCAATGGCACCTCAGAATCTGACATGCCAAACTATCATATCCCTTACTGGTCTGTTTCTGGCTTAGATCATGCCATATTCAAAGCAATCTTAACAGATAGAAAAATGCACAGAATAACTACTACTTTCTTTGTTAATAACAAACACAAAGAAGAAGGGAAATGACATGTAATTAAGTATTTGAAATTGGGTAGTATGTCTTATGACAACATATTGTTTAATCAAGCAAGTAGTAAAACCCAAATGGACAGTTTACAAAGACACAGAGTAATAAGTTAACAAAGGTATATAATCCTCCTTTTCTTCATCTTGAGAGGATGTAATTTGGCTTTTCTTACTTCATATTCCTCCTTTATCATTATAAATAAATATGCTTGGTTTGTTAATATTTCCCTAACATTTTTCCTAATGTCACCAATATTATTAATACTTCAGTTTCTTTTATGCATTATACAGTGACTTTTGATCTTGTTAGTTGTGTTAATTATAAACATACCCATTACAAGAAAATCATTTGATGATCTCTTTATGGCCTGAAATGGTCATCTATGAGATTTTGCATATTAAACTATTTAGCCTTTATTTTTATTTATGTTAATAGTTCATCTTGTAAATTTTTTAAAGGATTATATTTAAATAATCTACGTTATCCATGAATTTCTCTCCATAATAGAAAAGGAGATACTATTTTAACAGAGGTAATAAGTTGGACAACCTGAGTGCTAGTGTTTCAACCATTCCAGAAAGCAGAATTCACAATTTCTTTACCCAAGATCTAACCTAATTAAGCCTTCTTTCCTTCCTGTCCCCCTCCCTTCTGTCTTGCTCTATCTCATCCTTTTTCTTGAACTTGATATGTATGACACAGCTACTGCATGGCAAGACCCCCCCCATGGTGGTGTAACTGCAGCCACCATGAGTAATGCACATTACTGACAATTGTAAACCTTAAGCCTAGTAAAATGATGCGAAACCCACTGAGGGAGTTAAAGAATTTTGAAAATCTTAAGGAATTTAATGGAGTTGGCTAATACATATGTAAAGTTTAACCAGTGTTAAATATATCAGATATTTATTATTTACTCATCCATATAGCTAGCCTTAAGCTTCTAAAATAGGAACATTTCCTTTTTGTCTTATGGTGAAAGTCTTTTATATCTGACTGAAAAATTCTTTTTAAATTCATCAGAGCATTGAACAGTCAAGATTATGGAGCAAATTTTAAAGCTATTTAGAATTCAATGAATGTAGCAGTATCTTAATATATACCCATTCATTCATTTATTTTATTGATTAAGCAGGTGGCCCCTCAATATTTCTAAGTTCTTACTAATTATTTTAGAGAGAAAATTGTAAGCATAATCACAAACTAAAATATAGTCTGTGGATTGTATTTGTAAGAGTTATCCAGGTTTCAAAAGAAGAGAGAGCCAAATGTTACCATGAGGTGGGTCATCTCCACCTCATCTTCACCAGTCCCAGAAGGTATTACAGGAGAAATGGTTACAGGAATGGTTACACACTCTCATAGCTAGCCTGAAAACCAGTTCCAGGGAATTGGAGGAAGACAATCAAACATCATTTAAACAAAGATCCTGAGTCTACAGAGAAAGCATCACCAAATCATATCCCTATCTTGACAGCCAAGGTTCAGGGAGCATTGTACAAGAGGGGGCTGAAAGACTGTAAGGGTCTCAGGGCAGGAGTGAATAGCTTGAAACATGGTTTCCCTCATGCCTGCAGAGAGAGCCTGATGAGGCCTCTTGCTGCCCACAATGGATTCCAGTAACCCCACCAAATACCCTCAGGTGAATTAGGAAAGGGGAGAGGGATTCTTTGTGTGCAACCTTTTTACATTAAAAAAAACAATGAAATAAAAAAAAACTTAAAAAAAAGATGTTTTTTTTCATGTTTTGCATTTTACCATCACCCAAAACACACAGATTGCTATTCAATGAGGTGTTTTGTATAAGGGGACAGGACATATAAGAACACATAAAACTACAATGGAATTCATTTCCTCTAGGCTTGACTCTGTTTTCCCATTATTTGTTATCTCCTCCTTCTGAGAAAACATGTAACTTCATGCATTTTCTTTCTTTTCTTCTATTTCCACACACTCTTCTGTATTTTTTTCTTCAGTAAGCTATATCTTCTTACATATTTGCCAATATCTTTTAGGTCCAATTTTTTTTATTTAAAATATTTTATTTATTCATTTTCAAGCAGAGAGAGAGAGAGAGAGAGAGAGAGAGAGAGAGAGAGAGAGAGAGAGAGAGAGAGAGAGAGAGAGAACACCAGGGCCACTGCCTTGTGGGTCTGGCTTATGTGGGTCCTGGGGAATTGAACCCTTAACCGCTGAGCCATCTCTCCAGGCCTTTAGGTCCAAATTTTAAAACTAGTTATAGTGTAATTCATATACCACATTAAAGTGTATGATTCAATGGGGTTTTAGTACACTTACAAAGTTGCGCAATCATCACCACTAATTCCAGAGCACTTCAACCCCATAAAATGAAGCTCTGGACCCTTTTAGCAGACACTGCTCACCCCTTCTCAATCCCACTTCCTGGAAACCATTATTTTACTTTACAGCACTGTTGATTGGTCTCATTTAATACTCAATAAAATGTAATAATGCAAAATGTAGCTGTACTTGTCTGGCTACTTTCACTTAGCATGATGTTTTCACAATCCATCCATAGGTGATATTTACTAACATTTTATTCCACTATGTGAGTGAACAAGATCTCATTGTAGGGAATTTGTTTATTCCTTGTTCAATTGATATTTGGACTGCATTTACTTTAGGACTATTATAAATACTGTTGCTATAAATATCCACACAACAGTTTTTGTATAAATTTAAGGTTTCAGCTTCCATGATATATGCCTACACGATGGATTGCTGGGTTATATAGCCATTATACACTTAATGTTGGGAAAAAATTCCAACTTGCTTTCTACAACTGTAACATTACATTTTCCCTTGCAGTATGTGCAGATTCCAATTTCTTCACATTGTGATCAGGATTGACTTCATTTTTAAAAAACCTGTGACTGTGAAGTGAAATCATTGTGTTTTAATAACCTTCAGCTAATGACTAATGCTGTGGAATATCTCATGTTCTTATATGTCTTTTTTAAAGAAAATATCTCTAGTAATCCTTTGCCCATCATTTCATTTGGTTATTTTCCTTTTTATTACTGACCTTTATTATTTATTTATAAGTCCTGAATAGGATATATTATTAGATATATGACTGGCAACTATAATCTCCAAATGTACAGGTGGTCTTTTTATTTTGAAGTATCCTTTATCATGTCAGGTTTTTTTTTTCATTTTTGTATAGTCTTGGAAGCTCAACTGCAGGTATAAATATGACCAAATTAAAGGATGCCTATCTGCATATATCCAATATCCAGAGACTGGAAGGAATTCAGAAGGAAGCCAGTTCCAACATAGTTAGCTTGAATAGTGATAGAAAGCACTACATGACCCATAAGGAGAAATCAGCCAACAATGTTGGGAGAAAGCAGGGGACACTGTTATATGACAGCAACCAGCATGACAAGATGTACACACCTGTGCAATAGTGGCACTCAACCTAGGTGGGTAAACTTGGGCTCTCTTAAAGGCTAAGAGATCCACTTAATCACAAGGAACCCTTACCTGGAAATGGGAACCCAGCCATATTCCTATGGATACCAAGAATCTGGACTCCAAGAATAAGCTTCCACTAATTATAGGCCTAAAGAAAGGCTATACTCATAACATTGCCAAATTAAGAATGCTTGTCCTACTTAACCTATGCTGATCTCACATGAAGTTGGCGAATCTGTTCATATTTTTGGAAGGCAGCAAGAAATTGGGATAACCCAATGCTATCAACAAGACCAAAAATGATAGCTGACTCACAGGCAGGAAACGAACCACCCCAAACACATCAGCTAGTGCCCAGGTGAACCAAAGAGGAAGTAGAGAGATGAGCAAGAGTGCTGCTTTCAATGAGCCAAGGTGGAGAAGAAAGACACCAATGATACTCAAAAGGTTGCAAAGCAGGAATCCAGAGGCTGCTAAGAGCTCAACACTAAAACAGACTTAAAATTCGCCCACCATGGCTCAGGGAACTTTGCAGAAGAGGGGGTAGAAAGATTGTAAGAGCCATGGTGGAGGATTATCCAAGAACATTCCCCCCCCACACACCCAAAGTCTGACTGCTGCTACCACAACTCATAGCCCTCAATACATGGAGCATACCAGCAATCCCACTGAGGAGGGTACTCAATAAAATGGGGGCAGGGAGGAGGGAAATGGTGGTGCCAACACATGACTTGTACATAGAAAGTTTCTGTTCAATAATAAAGTAAATGAATAAAAGGATGTCTAGAAGGCATATGAAGTATTTCTGAGTATGTTAGTGAAGGTGTTTCTGGAGGAAATTGGACCAAGTGGAGAAAAGACACTTTCCAGGAAGACACTGAACAGTTAACCAGTAGTCTCCTGGAGTTGGGATAGCTTTCTATCCTTGCACATCAAGGCTTCATGTCCTTTGGCATTTCAGCTCTGAGACTTGTACAAGTTAACCCCTACCTTTCATGGTTTGGATATAAAATACCTCCATAGGATCATTAGGAGGTGAGAAGCTGTAAGAAGCGGAGAGTTGGGGGGGGTGGAGCAAGATGGTTTGGGGGGTTGGAGCAAGATGGTGAACGAGTAACAGCGTCACTTGGACTCTCTCCGTAAAGGTTTGATTTTCCAGCTGGGATCCAAATTTGGACACCGGCACAGGAACAGAGAGCCAAACCTTCCCCCACCCCAAGCTCCCACCATTGTACCATCACGGCCGCCGAATGAGCAGCTTCCCCTCACAGGGCTCCCCTCCCTCCAGCACCTGATCCTTGGACAAGCTTCTCTCCACGACACCCCCCCCCACGTACACAGGCAGACGCGATCCTTGGGCAACCTGACCTAGCTTGATTCTGGGGCCAGACTTCAGGCAGCTGCCTGGGAAACTCGGCAGAGGCGGGTTCAGAAAGGTACCTGCAAAGAGGGCACAAGCAGTCTCCGTGAGTCCCAAGCATCAGGCGCCACTGCCAGGAAGTAAAGTGGGCTGCATAGCACTCCCCAGGGTGCCTGAGTCCCACTTCCCTACATGGACATGGGAAGAAATCAATGGAAAAAACCCACAGAAATCAAAGAAGGAACTCCCCAACCCAGGGCCCCTAGTCCCTTTATGGAACATGAAAGTGGCAAGGAAGTAGAGGCAGCACATATACAATCACAAAGAGAGAATAATATGACTCCTGACCAAAACTGCAATGCAAATATGAAACAGATAATGGCTGATACGGAAATTATGAGAAAAGACATGAATAAGATGAAGCTTTCTTACTCAAGCATAGATTCCAGAATGAATTTAATGGAGAGAAATATGAATGAATTCAGAAAAACATTAAGTGAATTGCAGATTAATCAACTAAGGGAGGAACTAGATAATCAATTGATTAAATTTGATAAGGACTTCAGAAAACTTAAAAATGATTATCAGGAATCCTAAGCAAAAACAAAAATAGATTGAAAATTGGCTCTTACCAAAGAATTGGAGACTATAAACAAAATTATAGCAGAAACCAATAATGAAAAGGAGATGTTAAAAACCTCCCTTAAATCAATCAGTCCCAGAGTTGACAATCTGGAGGACGGAATATCAGAAGTTGAAGACAAGTCAGAAGAACATAATAAGGATGTCATAAGATTCAATAAATTCAAGAAATCAAGTGAGCAAAATTTGAGGGATCTATGGAATACCATAAAGAGGCCCAATATTAGAATCATGGGGATCCCAGGGAGAGAAGAAGGCCAGGCTAAGGGCATAGGATATATATTCAAAATAATTATTCAAGAAAAATTTCCCTACTTAACAAGAGAAAGCCAACTCAACGTTCAAGGGGCCCAGAGGAGTCCTAACACACAGGAAATGAAGAAGAATGCTCCAAGACACATTTCAATTAAGATGCCTAACATAGAAAGCAAAGAGAAAATACTCAAAGCTGATAGAGGAAAGCAAACCGTTACTCATAAAGGAAAAGCCATCAGACTTACCTCAGACTTCTCATTAGAAACCTTGAAAGCCAGAAGGGCTTGGAATAATGATTTTCAGGGCCTAAAGAAGTATGGCTTTCAACCTAGACTACTGTACCCAGCAAAGCAATCCCTCAGGATAGATGAAGAAGTGAAAGTGTTCCATGAAGTAAACCAGTTCTACGACTATTTGAAAACAAAGCCAAAATTTCAGAAGATCCTGCAAGAAATATCCCACACAGAAGAAACAAGAAATCTTCCTCAGAAGAGTACCAGAGACCAGACACAACAATTGCAGTCAGTGCGCTAATAACAGCAGCAGAGACAACAACCCCCATTACCCCTTCATCATGGCAGGGCTTAAAGCAAACCTCACAGTTATATCACTGAATATTAATGGACTAAACTCCCCTATAAAAAGACACAGACTTGCAGGGTGGATCAGAAAAATGGACCCTTCCATCTGCTGCCTTCAGGAAACACACTTTACTTCTAAAGACAGCAATCTTCTTAGAGTAAAAGGATGGAAAACAGTTTATCAGGCATGTGGAAGTAAAAAGAAAGCAGGTGTGGCTACATTAATCTCTGACAAAATAGACTTTACACCAAAATCAATTAAAAAGGATAATGATGGTCACTTCTTGCTCATCAAAGGAATGATCCAGCAGGAAGATATCACCATCATGAACATATATGCACCAAATTTGGGTGCAACACATTTCATAAAGAAAACCCTACTCAAAAATAAAGCAGAAATAGACTCTAATTCCATCATAGTAGGAGACTTTAATAGACCTTTATCAGCTCTAGACAGATCAACCAAACAGAAGATCAGAACGGACATAGCGGATCATAATGACACCATTGACCAGCTGGGGATAACAGATAATTACAGAATGTACTACCCCAAAGTAACAGAATCGACATTCTTCACAGCAGCACATGGGACTTTTTCTAAAATTGATCACATCTTATGTCACAAATCTTCACTAAACAAATTCAGGAAGATCGATGTAATTCCTTGCATCATATCAGACCATAGTGCGTTAAAGGTAGAAGTTAACAATGAAACAGGATCCAGAAAATACACAAAGTACAGTCGACTGAATAATTCGCTCCTAAAAAATGACTGGGTCATCCCAGAAATAAAACAGGAAATTCAAAATTTCCTAGTAATAAATGATGACGATAACACAACATATCAGAACATAAGGGATACAATGAAGGCAGTCCTGAGGGGAAAGTTCATCGTGCTAAACACCTTCATATCAAAGACAGAGAGGTCTCACATCAATAGCCTAACCATCCACCTAAAAGCATTGGAACAGATGGATAAAACTAACCCGAGGAGCTCCACACAAAAGGAAATAATTAAAATCAGAACTGAGATTAATGAATTGGAAATAAAGAAAACAATTAAAAAATACATAAATCAAAGAGTTGGTTCTTTGAAAAAGTTAATGAGATCCACAAATCCCAGGCCAATCTTTTCAAACGAAGAAATGAGAAAGCCCAAATCAACAAAATCAGAAAGGATAATGGTGAGATCAAAACAGATCCTGAAGACATTGGAAGAATCATCAGGTCATACTTCCAAAAACTCTACTCCACAAAATTAGAGAACCTGGAAGAAATGGATAAGTTTTTGGTTACCTACCAACTGCCGAGCAGATAAAAGCACTAAATAGACCTATCACACCCACAGAGATTGAAGATGTAATCAAAAACCTTCCCAAAAGGAAAAGCCCAGGACCAAATGGTTTCTCAGCTGAATTCTACCAAGCCTTTATCACAGAGCAGAAACCACTCTTTCTGAAACTTGTTAGAAGCATAGAAAAAGAGGGAAGTCTACCAAACATCTTCTATGAAGCTACCATTACCCTAATCCCCAAACCAGGCAAAGATGCAACAAGAAAAGAGAACTATAGACCCATATCTCTGATGAACTTAGATGCAAAAATCCTGAACAAAGTCCTAGCAAACCGGATACATTGCTACATCAAAAATATTATCCCCCCTGACCAAGTTGGCTTTATCCCAGAGATGTAGGGATGGTTCAACATACACAAGTCGATAAATCTAATACATCACATTAATCGGCTGAAACACAAAAATCACATGTTATCTCAATAGATGGGGAGAAGGCTTTTGACAAAATTCAACACCTCTTCATGTTCAAATCTCTCGAAAGAATAGGCATAGATGGCCTATTCCTAAACTTAATAAAAACAATCTACAAAATTCCTAAAGCACACATCATTCTTAATGGGGAACGACTCAAGGAGTTCCCACTCAATTCAGGAACAAGACAAGGCTACCCACTCTCACCACTGCTCGTTAACATAGTTCTTGAAGTTCTAGCCCAAGCGATTAGACAAGAGAATGGCGTAAAACATTTGTACAACCATATTTATAGCAGCTCAATTCATAATAGCCAAGAATTGGAATCAACCCAAATGCCCATCCATGGAGGAATGGACAGAGAAACTGTGGTATATTTACACGATGGAATTTTACTCACCTGAAAGGAAAAATGAAATATCGAAATTTAGGAAAAAATGGTCTGACTTTGAGCAGATCTTACTAAATGAACTCTCAAAAGAACAGAGAATCCAACACCACATATTTTCCCTCATAAGTGGTCCTTAACCAGGATAACTGTTTTGTTTATGCAGAGTAGTAGAAAGTATTGAGACATTATGAATGAGGGATAAGGGGTTTGGGGAGGGGAATGGCTTAAGCATGAGGATAAACCATATTAGTTTCTAAACTAAAAAATCCTTATGAGCACACTGTAACCTATTGAGAAACTGGTGAACGTTGCCTGGGAAGAGGGGTTATGAGTAGAAGGGGAGAAAGTGTTAAGCCTATGAATAATTAGATCAGCCTGACAACCCCTGGTTTCAACCACTGGTTCCTTCCCTCACTGAGATGTTGACCAAAGCAAACCATGAAGTTCCAACAACAAGACAGAATTCTGTCAAAGCTCTTTAGTGCCCTCCCTAGGCCTGAGGCAAAACCCTGTTGCTGAAGAAATCATAGAATGCCATCGATCAGTATCGAGAGACCCTTCAATGTCCGGAACGGTATCCAGCCCCCAGAAGGCAGTTAGTATAGTGCTGGAAGGCACTGCACAGGCTGCCAGGGGAAATTGATCAACAACAGCTGAAGTAAACAGAGACCACTAACACGAAACACAATCTGCGGTCATGAGTAGGCTGACCACACATCCTACTGGGAGAGAACAGCGAACCAAGAAAGGAGCACTTGTGTAATGGAGGAGCCTGGGCCTGGGGGAGACAATCAACAGCTTTCAAATTCGGCGAATTTTCCACTTATTGAGGGAGACCCCTGTCTGGAACTTGGAATTCAGGGCAATAGGCACAAGATCCCATACTCTTGGGCTCCCAAGACAAGTTGCACTATGGGAGTGATTTACGGGGAGACTTCTAAAAATAGAATCTAGGTAATCCAGAATTGTGTATATTTGTTAACCTACACTGATCTCACTCTCCAATGGAGATTGTTTTTGGTTTTTCAGGTTTCAGCAAGAGAGCTGGGGCCCATCTAACTCTACCTGATCTTGTGGCTTTGGTCTTCTGGAAGTGATCTACAGGAGGAATGTGGAAGGATTTGAAATCTCAGCCTAAGAGATGCCTCACAGTGTTGTGAGTACAGCTTCATGGATCATTCTGGTCAGAGTTGAAAGACCTGAATGTAATGAGAACTATGGACTGTAAGGTTTGGCTTACGAGGGGTAGAAAGAATTTGGTCAGGACTGTGCCAGAAGCAGTTTGCGTGAGAGGCTTGCTGTGTTCTGCCTGCCTGTGTCCTGGAAATCTGTGCAGGGTTGTTTTACGTAAAGATGGACTGGTGTGAGCAGATAGAGATGGCACAGAAAGAAGATCTTTTGGTTGAAACTGCTGCCCGTTCACCTGCAATTATTTGAGAGATGAAAACCATTGAGATTGGGCCAGTTGGTCTGCATTAGAACAACAGGAAGAATGTGGACTTTTTGAAGTAAGGGGCCTGAATGCTTTGATCCCCCCCCCCCTGGATTAACAAATTGGTAGCCCACCTGGTTCTGTGGAATGGAGATTGGTTAGAAAGAGAGGGTCATTGGATTTGCAACACAGTTTTGTTTTTGAAAAATGGCCATCAGCACATGAAGCAGGTGTGCAAGGTTGCCTGCATGGATCCCATTGGGGCCATGAGAATGAACTGTGGGCTGCAATGGAGACCCAAAGAATTCCAGGACTATGGATGGGTGCCAAGGCGACCTGCCAGCACTGGATGAAGTTTTCCTGGACTGTGAGCAGCTGAACTGGGGGGGGGCGGAATTGAATCTCCAAGAGACTTGTGTTATTGATTAGAAGCATTGAGCTTGGAGTTAGAGATTGATGGTGCCTAAAGAATCCATTTTATAAAGCAATGAAGAATCCATTTTATAAAACTGACTCCTGGTTACAAAAAATGACCAAATAGTCCCCCTCCCCTTTTAAAAAGGACTTAGTCATAAATTCCAGGGAATGAGCAGAAGACCAAACACTCCATATAAAGTAGCGTATGACTATTCCTGGAATGTGAGCTGACCCTAGAATGAGATATGAATGCAAATTTCAGGCTCCAATAAG
>PVHP010029113.1:0-22627 GCA_004024765.1 Zapus hudsonius
AGAGTAGAGTATCAGGTGACCTATTACTCTTCTGTTTGTTTCCTTGAGACAGTCTCTCACTGAGCCTGGAGCTGCTGTTTTTCTGTCAGATTGGCTGAACAGAGAGCTCCAGGATTCTCCTGTGTCTCCTCCCTGCTCAGGACTGGGGTTATAGGTATATGTGACCATGCTCAGTTTTTTATGCGGGTTCCAGGGATGGAGCTCAGGTCCTAGGACTCACACATCAAGCTCTGTTACCCACTGAGCCTTCTCCCCAGCCCTGTAGTCTACTTCATAATCATACTGGTGTACTTGACAGAAATGAAAGTTCAGGGGAACATGGTGCTAAAGGAAAGTTTATCAGACTCTAATCCCTTTCTCTTTTTTTCCCCTTTCTAGACGCTGACTGCACCGGCTCCATTTTCGGATGAATCCAGCTGCCAGTGCCAAGCCCCCCATGAAAAACTGACCATTGCTCAGGCCCGCCTAGGAACACCAGGTGAGACTGTCGTTTCTGTTCCTCACGTGGGTACTGCCTTGACATTTGAAGTGTCACAAAGGTGTGCCATTACGAGAGGGAGCAATACTCTCTTTCGATCAGAGTGGAAGGTCCAGATTACAGCATAGGGCAAGAAGGGTGGACATTAGCAGTGACAAGTATCAGGTGAGATGACACAATTTTGTAATCCCAGCTTTGGGGAGGCAGTGACAAGAGGATCACTTCAAGTTTGAGGCCATCCTGGGCTACATAATGAATTCCAGAGTAGCCCAGGCTACAGAGTTGAGACCCTGTCTCAGAACAAAAAAGCAAGTAACCAAAATAGTGATAATATGCACCAATGGAATTAACCAAATAAAAGATGCAGGAGAACACATGAGTTTGAACTATAGCTTTGTCATTTACTAGTTCTATAGCTTGGATCAAGTAATGAGAAAGATCTGAGTGTAAAACAAGAAACAAAAGTGCCTGTTCTACATGGTTTTTCTATGATGGGTAGAGTCTAATGAAAGTTCTGTTTTTCAAGACTTTGGTGAACCCACTATAATTATCACTATTAATAAATGTCTACATTTTTAAGTTTTAAACATATTCTGAAAAGGCTGGCTCTGCTGATAAACATGTGTTTCTCCACTTATCCCTTTACCATATAGCAAAAAATGGACAGGGACGAGAGTTGAAAAGAACTTGAAAGTACCATGTCTGTTTCACAAGGGGTTTCATGATTAGATATGAAATAAAAGCCACAAGAACCATGTGTATGTGTAATACCACTGATAAATGACAGTTCTGAGAGGGCACATTCATGTGGCCTGGAGTGGTCAGGCAAGACTTTAGGGAAGGAATGGACCATAGCTGGTATTTGGGAGATTTAGACTGTGTCTGTAGAAAAGGGAAAGGTATTCTGGGAGGGTGCAGTAGACACAGTGGAAGAAGACACAGAGGTAGAGAGCTGTGTGGGGGTGAATATGTGTTGTTCGAGTTCATTGGGGTGGATACCAAAAGGCAGAAGAGCAGGTAAGCTTAGAGCTGTGATATAACTCAATGGTTTCCTTTAGGCATTGCAAAAAAAGCAATCCAAAATAAACAATCCAGTTTATTTAATAATCATACTAAGTGTAGTAATGTTTGTCTGTGTATTGGGTTGTTTCACTATCACAAGTCTGTAGCCTTGGTAATTAGTATGTCACATATGAGGAAATGAAGGCTTGGAGAAATTGGCTAGTAAGTAGCAGGGTGTCTCACACTTGAGCTCACATCAGAATCACCTATATTTGTGGAGATACAAATGGCTGGGCCTCACCCCTAAAGTCTCTCATTCTGTTCAACTGGGGTGACTCCTAAGAAGCTGTGACTCTTAACATCCTTCCAAGCGATTTTGCTGCTCTGAGGACCACTGCTAAGTGGGAAAGCCCTCCACATTATTCGAGCTTGACCTCTTAACCATGATGCTCTGTCTCCTCTTTCAAAACAGTCTTCATGGGCTGGGATGATGGCTCAGTTGATAAAGCACTTGTCTTACAAGCATGAGGGGCACCTAATTCGGATCCCTAGCACCCATGTAAATGTCAGGCATGGTGGCACACATCTTTAATCCCAGCATGCATAGTAAATTCTACAGGAAGTAAGGTCTTTTCTTTCAGGGACCCGAAGTTTATCCTGTTCTCTGTCTTTCTCTCTCACTCTTCTCTCTTCTCTCTCCTCCCTCTCTCCTCTCTTCTCTTCTCTTCGACTCTTTGGTTCCTCCTTTTCCTTCCCTTTCTCTTTCTGCTCTTCTTCCCTCTCTCCTCTCCTCTCCTCTCCCTCCTTCCTCCACGCTCTCTCTCCCAGGATACTAGGTTCTTTTTTTGTTTGGGGCCCTGTAGAGTTTCTCACAGTGTGGAAATTGCTGACACATTACAATTTTAAAAAGTGAGCTCACTGCAAAATCAACTCTACAGATAGTCTTCAAGTTTACTAAATGGTCTTTTTTTCTCAGTAATTATACCATCTTTCTTTACTTTTTTTTTTTTGCTTCCCTGCTTCCTGAATCCATTATCCTGATCACCTCTGAGTCATCAACAAAAAGTTCTACATAATTGCCATCTGCTTTTTCGTGAGATTTATATCCTAAAACAAATTTTACTCAATTGAATTGAAATTGAATAAGAGCATTGAAACCCAGGATCCCTCATTAGACAGTTTGTCATTTCAGAGCATTTTCTGTTTACTGTGCCTTATTTAGAATACAGTATAATCCTGTGAAAGCAATTCTGTTTGTTCAAAATAGTGTATAATTGAAAATAGTCACAGTTCTTAGTCTGACATAAAATCTCTAGATTTTTTATTAGAGAAATTTATTAGAAACATTGTCCCATCTGAATCTATTAATGAAATGTTCCTTTCTATTTTAAATTAATGAGATTGAATTTCATCAAGCCCTAATCACAATTTTAAATTGTAAGATCATTCAGTAAAAGTTTACATTGATTTTTTTTTTAAATCACATTGCTTTTGTGGTGCTGGAAATTGAACCCAGGGCCTTGTGGATGCTAAGCAGGCACTCTACTGTGCTACACCCACAGTTCCTAAAAGTTCATTTTGTAGCATTAATATGACGCATGTATATATTTTAAGTTACTAAGACTCTTAGATTTATTTAAAAAAAAAAACAGCTGGAGATATGGCTCAACAGTTAAGGTGCTTGCTTGCAAAACCTAACCACCTGAAGTTTGATTCCCAAGTAAAACCTGAGGGGCATGCATCTGGAATTCCTTTTCAGTGGCTGCATGCCATGGTGTGCCCCACCCTCTCCTTGCAAATAAATAAAAATATTTTTTGAAAAACAGTAATCATTACCTTTCCTGCCCCAAGCCTAATTCTTGTCCCACCCATTGTCATTGTCTTTCTATATAACCCTGGGAGAAATTATACCTCTTTTTGAACGCCTTCTTGGTCATTTTTATGGTGTTGTGGGAGAAGGTGGAGCTAAATGTGTCGTCGTCAGCCTATTTAACTGGCAGTCCTTACATTTTACTTCACATTTTACTATATTGTTTTAAAAACATTTTTATTTATTCACTTATTTGCAAGGAGAGAGAGAGAGAGAGAGAGAGAGAGAGAGAGAGAGAGAGAGAGAGAGAGAGAGAGAGAGAGAGAGAAGAATGGGCACACCAGGGCCTCCATCCACTGCAAATGAACTCCAGATGCATGTTCCACTTTTTGCATCTGGATTTACGTGGGTATTGGAGAATCAAACCCTGGCTATTATGGTTTGCAAGCAAGCACTTTAACCTCTAAGCCATCTCCCCAGCTCCTCTATATTGTATTTTTATTCTTTTGTTTTATTTGTGTGTGTGTGTGTGTGTGTGTGTGTGTGTGTGTGTGTGTGTGTGTGTGTGTGTATGTGCAGGCACAGATATGCCACAGAATATGTGTAAAGGTCAGAGGATAACTTTTGAGTTGGTCCTCACTGTCTACCTCAGTTGAGGCAGGGATTCTCACTCTGGGTTCTTGCTCTGCTATTCTTCGCTATACTTGCCAGGAGAATCCAGGAAATTCTCCTGTCTCTGCCTCCCATCTTCCAGTCAATGTCAGAATGCTGGGATTACAGAAGCCTGCCACATTTTACGTGGGATCTGGAGATTAAAGTAGAGCACTCCAGCATGAACCATGAGCACTTTATTGACTAAATACTTCTGAGGTATAAGGTGATATTTTGATTCATGTATACATTGGATAATAATCAAATCAAGGTAATTTGTGAGAATACTGGTTACTGAGAGTAGGAAAAGGAAGGAGGAAGGTAGGTTGATCAATAGATACAAGGTTAAAAGCTGGATGGGAGGAATAAGTTCTCATACTCATTTTTTTTAAAAAAAATTATTGACAACCTCCATATATAGAGACAGTATACCATGATCATAATCCCCTTCCCCATCCTCCCTTTGGAGCTTTTCCCATCCCTTCTCTGCTGAATCCCTTCTTTCCAACTATCTCCTCTTCGATTTTGATATCATTAGATTTTTCCCTCCTATTTTACAGGTCTTGTATAGGTAGGTAGCATCATCCACTGATGATGGTCCTGAATGCCATGGTCACTTTGTGTCTGGAAGAAAGTATTTCAAAGCAATCCTCCCCTTCTTTGGCTCTTGAATTCTTTCAGCCACCTCTTATGCAATGGTCCCTGAGCCATGGAGGGTGCGATCAAGGTGTTTCAGTGCGGAAGGCACTACTGTCATCTCTTTTCAGCACTTTGATGAGATTTGAGACTCCCCTGTACTCACTGCTCATAGTTGTTTATTTGGTTTTGAAGATAGTTTCACTATCTTATCTGGATGGTTTTTAACTTGAGACCCTCCTGCCTCAGCCTTTGAAGTGCTAAAATTATAGGTATGCACCACCATGCTTGGCTTCATGGATTTCTTTATTGAAGGACACTGTTGTTGCCAAGCAGGTCTCCTTCCTTGTGCTCCATGAGTGTCTTGTCCATAAAGACAAAATGCCTTTATGCTGTTTGCAACCATGGAGAAGAGGTAGAGATGTACCTAGGACAAGAGCACATTGATACGAGAAACTGCTTCTTTCTTCTGTTGTCCATTTTTGAATCCTCTTCTTGGTTGTTCAATTTCTTTCTTTCTTTCTTTCTTTTTTTTTGGTTGTTCACTTTCTAGTTCCTTTGTTGAGAATAAAGAAAGGTTAAGCTCTGCTTGGTGGCGCATGCCTTTATTCACAGCACTCAGGAGGCAAAGGTAAGAGGATCAACATAATAAGGCCAGCCTGGAGCTACAGAGTGAGTTCCAGGTCAACCTGGGCTAGAGTGAGACCCTGTCTCAGGGAAAAAAAAAGAGAGAATAGAGAAAGGTTGGCAAAAAATTACGAAACTCTCAACAAATGTAACAGGTGTCTTGCAGACTTTCAGGTTGGGGATAGCAAAGGGAAACGAGAACCCTCTTTGGCCCATTTTGTAACTTGCTTCATCCAGTAAATTGGCAGCACCCTGCCACTTGACATTCCCTTCTGATTTGGAGGGATGTTCTCTGGCCTGTCTCAGCAATAGCATCCTACACGACTAGGGAGGACTATATTATATTGTTTGATTGGTTCTGACCTGGATCACCACCCCTATATGCAGTATTGGTACACTGTCCTTCCTTTGGGAATGTGTCCCTTCTCTTACACCACAGAGATTACAGAGTGACCTTGTGCAGTGTTATGCTAGGAAATGTTTTAATACCTGGCCTAAAATAAAAAAGCCAGATTTGGTGAGCCAAGTGTGGTGGTGCACACCTCTAATCCCAGCACTTGGGAGGCAGAGGTAGGTTGATTGCTGTAACATCTAGACTACCCTGAGACTACATCGTGAATACCAGGTCAGCCTGGGCTATAGCGTGAGACCCTAACTCAAAACAAACAAACAAACAAAGCCAGATTTGGAGCCAAAACATCCCAACCAATGACTAGCTTCAGCCAACAATTAACTCTGAAGTTGAAAAAAAAAAAAAGAAAAGCAGGCAACATATCTGGGCCATATGAACAGACTCCAGCACATCATTGCCTTTGGAAAACATGACTCAGATCTTCATTCAGGACTGTTAGACTCAAGGATATAATCACTTGTCCTTTCCAAGCTCTTCTGTTCCTGATGCCTTGATGTTCCTGCCAGGCCAACTCCACTGGCTTAGATATCTAGATTCCGCTTGGGATCAGGAGAAATCCCCAGTGTTCTGTGTTTGTCTTCCTTGTTGGCTCATGATGTATATTCTGGTTTGATCTTAATTTTGTTTGTTCTACTCTGACATCTTTACAAGAACTTCTTTTAAAAATCAATTTCATAAAAAAATCAATTTCATGCTCTAATGTGAACCTGATGGCATGTAGAGATTATGTTTTCTGCAGGTAAACTTTTTTATGGTGCTATACTATGGAAGGTAGCCAGGATTCCTTATTCTGTAACTGTGTTAATGGTATCTTTCTTCCACAGTTGACAGACCTGTCAGAGTGTATGCAGATGGAATATTTGACCTCTTCCATTCGGGCCATGCAAGGGCACTTATGCAAGCGAAAACGCTGTTTCCCAACAGCTACTTGTTGGTAGGAGGTAAGGAGTGCATTTTTTCCCTTTATCCAAGACTCCTTTATAATATGCTTCTGGAAAAGGACCCCTTTCAGATTTCTAGTAAAACCTGACATTTTTAATGCTTCCAGTTCAACCCATAGTGTGTGCCACACTTGAAATTTAAAATGACATTTAAAAAACCACAGGGGAAATTATACCATGAGATTGTATACCACTTATCCTTGGAAAGAGACAGATTAAAGATAACACCAGGAGTAGCTATTAATGCCTTTCTCCTGATATTTGAGGCATGATACAATTTATGTTTCTAAAACTCTAGAGGGGCAAGAAAAAGAGTAATTTTATTCTGGTTTCAAATCTTGGAATACGGAAAGGGTTCAGGATGATTGAGGACAACCACAGTCATTTTCTATTTTATTTGTATGTGACCCACAGTAGTTAGAGCAGTATTGCTCTAATAGTAGTACCTTAAGACAGCCCTAATTACTTAAATTATGTGCAGTGTGCTAAACCAATGGAGTTAGGGATTTGGATAATGGCTCAGTGATTAAAGGCTTTTGTTTGCAAAGTCTATTGACCCAGGGTTCTCTTCCCAAGCCATCCATCTAAGCCAGGCACAAAAAGTGGTGCAAGCATCTGGTGTTTGCAGTGTCAAGAAATCCTGGTGCCCACCTCTCCCAACCATGCATGCAAATAAAATTTAATTTTAAAAGAAGAACCAAATGGGGATTTACATACCCAGGTCATCTTGATACACAATGAAGGAAAGGACTGATTTACTTCCCAAACATCTGAACCGAGAGGAATGGTTCAATATAGACTGAAAGTTTCTCTTTCAGAAGTCCTACTAGCACTAGGGTTGTGGCTTAGTGGTAGAATGTTTGCCTAGCATTCACGAGACTGTGAGTTCAATCCCCAAACTGCAAAAGCAAAACACAAGCCTCAGAAGACCTACCTGTTTCAATCCTGGTAAAAAGAATAGTACTTCGATAGGTGTGGTGGCTCATGCCTATAATCCTGGCTCTCAGGAGAGAGAGGTAGGAAGATCACAGTAAATTCAAGGCTGGCTTAGGATACGGAGTGAATTCAGGTTAGCCTGGGATACAGTGAGACCCTGTCTCAAAAAATACAACAAAAAAGGCACACACAGAGAGAAAGGATAGCACCTGACTGATAGAGTGTCACATGTCATTTCTGTAGCTCAGGAGGAGCAGCATATTTATCATTTACCATGTTTTTGAGACACTACTGAGAAAAAAACGTGTAGCTGAGACACTATGCATATATTTTTAAAGCATTCTTTAACCTCTGCAAGTAAAAAACTTATTTTTTAGAGGTTCTTTCTGCCACCTCTTCCATGATTGTCCCTGAGCATTGGAGGAAGTGATAGAGATGTCTTGTTTAGCTGAACACTCAACTGTAATTTTTTCTGAGCACTTTGATGAGTTTAGAGTCTCCATGGTAGTCACCACCATCTGAGAAGAGAAGCTTCTCTAACCAAAGGAGAAACCAGCATTAATATATGGATATAAACATAAGTATCTGAGGGCTACTTGGTGGACATAAAATACCCATTTAACCAAACAGCAGTAGTAGTTCCCCACCTCCTCATGGCCTATGGCCCTCCAGCCATGGATCGATAGCATGAGAAGGTGATTCCCTAGTACCCACATAAAGCCAGATGCACAAAGTGGCTCAAGCATCTGGAGTTCATTTGCAGTGACTGGAGGCCCTGGCACACCCATTCTCTCTCTCTCTCTCTCTCTCTCTCTCTCTCTCTCTCTCTCTCTCTCTCTCTCTCTCTCTCTGCTTTCAAAAAAATTTTTTAATTAATTAATTAATTAAATCAAACACAACTGTTTCCTAATCATGTAAATGCTTCCAGTGGTACCTAAATACTGTAAGACTTTAACATGTACCCTCATACATTTACAAAATGCATGAGAAGCTCTTTTACATTTTCTAAATGCTTATAAATTTCCTTTCTTAGTTTATTTTTCTGTCCTACAGTATTTCCTGATGTAATTGTATCATACCATTAACAATCCAATATATTAAAAAATACTTTTATTACAGACCATACATTTACAAAATGCATGGCAAGCTCTTTTACATTTTCTAAATTTTATTTTATAAATTTGAAAAAAAGCAGTGGTGAACAATATGACATCCTTCCTCAAAGGAGGTGGAAGGTGAGAACTAACACCGGAACATTGTCTTCTGACCTCCACATGCATGCCTTCCAACCTACCTGTGAAAAGCAATCCCGGTGGTCAAATTTACTAAAAACCTAGAAACTTTTTAATGCAGCTGTATTGATGCAGTTAAGGAAGGCTTATGAAAAACATAGAGACATAAATTATAATATAGAATATATAATATCAGTCAAGATTAAAACACTAAAATTCTAATATAATGTTATAAGTGAGACAGTAAGCCAGTATACTTAATTAGCTTCAATGTGATATTATATAAATAAAGAAGTGTTTTTTTAATGCATGTTGCTCCTCAAAATAATGGTACGATGTGTATGTGTGTATAGCAAATTCTAGTGTTTGTTCTTTGGGAATAATTACATAAAATCAATTATAAAAATCAGAAATAACTTAATTATATTTATTAGATACCACAATTGAAATTTTCTTATGCATTTAAAGAAAGAAAGAGGCATATACTACTGAAAAGGAATTGCTCTGGAAATAGGTAATTTTATTTTTTGTTATGAGGAGGTAGAAAATAAACATTGTAGAAGATGAAATTGGATAAGGTCTATCTGTAAATGGAATATTTTATGATGGGAATTTATAAAATAGGTTTTTAACTTTCTTTTAAAATAGCGCATGTAAAACTCTGAAAAAATCATGTCAATGTTTTACCCATGTGTTTATTTCAGTGAATCTTAAAAATATTATAATTCTAGAAAATATTCCAGTTACATTCTGAGAAGCAAGCAGTGCCGGAGTATACAGTTTTGGCTTATTAAAGCAATTTTGAAGTGAATAGCCGGAAAAACTGCTTACTCTTAACTACAAGAGAAAAGCCATTTTTAGGATTCAATATGAGTGTTGAGAATAGCTAGAAAAATGCTTACCCTTAACTACATGAAAAAGCCATTTTTACATTCAATATTTCTTTCCTTTTGCTTTGAATTCCTGGAGTTTACCCCTCAAGATCCATGTGTTCTCTGATGATAGTTGGGAGATGAGGAAGCAAAATTGTTTTGCCAAAATCTGCATCATTCTCTTTCCTCCACACTTAGTTTCTAACACCAGCCTTCATCTCAAAAGGAGTGTGTGTATGGTGCTTTTGAATGGCCATTAAATGAGCTTCCCATTTGGTTTAACCTGAAGGTTTAACCCCCTCACCCCTTGAAATATAATAAAATGAGGTCTTTGAATGGTGCCCCTTTCCTAAATTGGGATAAAGGTATTTTTTTCTTTTTTGTTTGTTTGTTTTATTGTTTCTCTGAAACATTAATTTTTAGAGAAAACAGCGTTGTTAGAATTTGGGGTTCTGGACAATGTTTCCTTAAAACTCTGGGCTTGGACATCTTCTAAACCATCTTTGTATGTAAGTGGGGTATGTGTGCCCTCCTCTGAAAAGACCTTTGTTTTAGATTATCTTTTCAGAGTCTCACAAACCAACTTAATGACAGACTACTCAATTCTGGGGAAAGTTAGTATTCTCTTAAAGAGAAGGTATTTTTATCTTGTTGATTGAAAGGCTCCCTCTTGATATAATATGTTAGCAAATCAAAATTCTTATGGTGAAATGAAAGAGCATGTCATATTAATTGCAGTCTGAGAAGTTACCTTCTAGTTGCTGGGACAAAACACCCAACCAGAAGCAGTTTTAAGGGGAAGCTTCATCAGGACAGGGAAAGCATGGCACCAGCAGGAAACTGGCTCACATCATCACTTCTCAGCAGAGAGGTAGTAAAGAGAATGCTCTGGCCAGAAGGGCTGCACTATAAAATTCCAAGGCCTGCTCCCAGTGACACACCTCACAATGGCTTCATGGGCTGGGGACCAAGTATGAGTCTTTTTTAAAAAATATTTTATTTATTCATTTTCAATCAGAGAGAGAGAGAGAGAGAGAGAGAGAGAGAGAGAGAGAGAGAGAGAGAGAGAGAGAGAGAGAGAGCACCAGGGCTACCACCTTGTGGGTCTGGCATATGTAGGTCCTGGGGAATTGAACCGGGGGCCTTAGGCACTGGAGGTGAGTGCCTTAACCGCTGAGCCATTTCTCCAGCCCAAGTATGAGTCTTAATCACAAACCCATGAAGCTATGAGGCACATTTTCCTTTTCTTCACTTTCTTTAGCGGGGAGCAGGGGTTGAAGTAGCATTTTGCTCTAGCCCAGGCTGCCCTGGAATTTACTCTGTAGTCTCAGGGTGGCCTCAAACTCACAGCAATTCTCTTACCTCTGTCTCCTGAGTGCTGGGATTAAAGGTGTGCACTACCACGACCAGCTACATTTTACTTTCAAACCACCAAACAGTTCCCCTCACATACACTGTGAGGTTTGTTGAAAGAATTCACCTGGATAGAGCAAGGGCTTCACTGCAAGTACATGGATTAGTATTTGGTAGAAACACTTGGTGTTTAGCAAAGACAATTTATGAAAGGACCAGAAACTGGGATAAGTGCAAGTGCTATAGTCTACCTCTCAATCATAGTAAAAGACATCTGTCATGGTTTTGTACTATGACTATGAGACCTGGATGTATGATTTGTCAAATTTTATTTATTTTTTTTTTTGCAAGCAAAGAGAGATAGAGGAAAGACAGAGCGAATGGGAACTCCAGGGCCTCTAGCCACTGCAGACAGACTCCAGATGCATGTGCCACTCTGGGCATTTGGCTCTACATGGGCACTTTTTTCCATTTTAATTTTAAAATGCATTTAACTTAAAATTTGGCCAAGAAATTAAATTTTATAGCAGGGAGGATTTTCTCCTACAAATTTATTTATTGCTTCAGGGGATTTTTTTTCCGGCATGATCTCATTCTAATCCAGGTTCACCTGGAACTCTGAAGTTCAGGAGGTCTCAAATTTATAGAAATCCTCCTACCTCGGCCTCCTGAGTGCTGAGATTAAAGGAGTGTGCCACCATGTCTGGCCAGACATTCTTATTTTTCTTATACTTTCATATAATTCATATCAAAAGTATTTTCAAATGAAATGAAATCCCTTGGAGATATTTTTGAAAATTCATGACTAATTAAATGAGTTCCAATAAAAATTATAATGTTTTAGAAGAAGATGTCTATACTACAAATCTGAAACTTGTTTTCTGGCTTAATACATTTTATTCATCAATTTGGATTTTTTTCTTTTAATTTTTTTAAATTGGTATATGCTGTATTGGGTTTCATTATGGCATTTTCATTCTCTCTCATCCCCATGACCTCCCATTTGACCCTCGTCTTCTCCTCTCAGCGTCTCCTTTCCGCTATCCTGTCACATGTGCCTCACTGCCTTTCTCCCTATCTCTTTTCTGGTTTCATATCTTATACTCACACTCACCTCCACTTACATAATTATGTATAAGCATTAGCTAGAATCCACATATGAGAGAGAACATGTGTTTTTATCTTTCTGAGTCTAGGTTACCTCACTTAATATAATACTTTCCAACTCCACCCATTTTCTTGCAAATTTCATAACTTTTTCTTTACAGCTGAATAAAATTCCATTGTGTGGGCTGGAGAGATGGCTCTGTGGTTAAGGCACTTGCCTCTAGTGCCTAAGGCCCCAGGTTCAATTCCCCAGGACCCACATATGCCAGACCCACAAGGTGGTGGCCCTGGTTCTCTCTCTCTCTCTCTCTCTCTCTCTCTCTCTCTCTCTCTCTCTCTCTCTCTCTCTCCTTGAAAATGAATCAATAAAATATTTTTTAAAAAATTTCATTGTGTATGTATCCCACAATTTTGTTATCCATTCTTCTGTTGATGACCATCTAGGCTGGTTCCATTTCTTTGCTATTGTGAATGACACAGCAATAAACATGTCTATGTTCCAGTATCTCTGTGGCAAGATATAGAAACCTTTGGGTATATGCTTAAGAGTTGTATAGTTAAGTCCTGTGGTAGTTCTACTTTCAGTTTTTTGAAAAATCTCCATTGTGACTCACATAATGGCTGTACTAGTTGCCACTCCCCCTAGCAGTGAATAAAGGCTTCTCTTTCCTCATGTCTTTGCTGGCATTGTTGTTGTCTCTTTTCTTGATTCTAGCCATTCGAACTGGGGTGAGATATCATCTCAAAGCATTGTAATTTGCATTCCCTGATGGCTACGGACATTGAGCACTTTAAAATGTTTATTGACCATTTGTGTTTTGAGAACGGTTTATTTCATTAGCCTATTTGCTGATTGGCAAGGGTTTTTTTGGGGGTGTTTAATTTTTGCAGTTCTTTATATAGTCTAGTTATTAGCCCCCTAACTGAAGTATAACTGGAAAAGATTTTCTCCTACTCTGTATAATATCTGTTTTCTCTGCTGATAGTTTCTTTTGTTCTGCAGAAATATTCGATTTTCATCCCACTTATTGAGTCTTGGGGCTCTTTCCTATGCTATAGTCTTGTTCAGAAAGTCCCTGCCTGTGCCTGTATCTTGAACTGTTTCCCCTGTTTTTCTCTACCAGCTTCTACATTTGGGTTTTATTTTCTTAGAGAGACAGAGAGGGGAAGAAGAGAGAGAATATGGGTGTGCCAGGACATCATGCATAAGAATGCCAGATATGTGCCACTTTGTGCATCTTTCTTTGTGTGGGTATTGGGGAATTGAACCTCTGGCTGGCAAGCTTTTCAAACAAGCACCTTTAACTACTGATCCATCTCCCCAGCCCCCATTTCAGATTTTTAACTAAAGCGTTTGTAGTGAAAGCCTTAGATACTTGCTTGGAGTTGGAGCAGGAAAAAGACAGTCCAAAGCCCAAAGAAATATTTCCAAAATGGAAATACTACCACTACTATTGTCAAATGGCTAATGTTCTTTGCGTGAATGGATTCTCAAATTTAATTCTTGAAACTGCCATAAAATTGTAAAGACCAGACACATGAGGCTTGGAGAGTTTGAATAACTTTCCCAGTGAGCAGTAACAGAACTGTAATTAGAATTTAAGTCTGTTGGGCTCTAAAGTTCCAATGCTATTTTTTCCCTCTCCTGCAGAGTACTTGATTTTGAGTACACTGAGCTGGCAGGATAGGTTAGCTGTGGCAGGAGCTCCCAGAGAGAGCAGTGAATTCATCCATGGAGTTCCACTGCTTGGAGTTCTCCATCTGGTGCTCAGAGTGCATTTGCCAAATCTCAAGAACAACAGTGCTGCTTTGGATGTAATTAATGTTTAGACAATAACTGGTCAGCATGCCCAGCTGCTTCCTGAGGTCACTCCTGAGATATGAAAGGAGTCCTGTATTGGTGTAAACAGGATGTTTGTTTTCTTTGTGGTCTTTCAGGAGGCCATTATCTCAGTCATGTAAAAGTTATGCTGGATGGCTCAGGTTGAGATTCAAAGAGGGGGAGGATACAGGCCTGGCCTAGTTTTGTGTTTGAAATAGAAAACTGATGGATGTGAAATCCATTTCTACTCAAGATGATTCTTGATGCGCTATTTCAAGAAAGCCATAAAAGAACATCTAAAAAGTTTTATATTGGTTTTAAAATTGTATAGTGTGTCCCATAAATAATTCCTATTTATGGAGTCAAAAGACACAATCAATGAATCAATTCATAGTCATTATGCTACCTGTCCTCCCCCAACCCCTCCTGCCTGTCACCATGATGGATGATTCAAATGTAAGCAGGTATCTTTACTCAAGTGGTTCATAATATGCCTCATAATTGTAGGCATCAGAATCACCTGTGAAGCTTTTCAAAAACAGAGCGCCACTAAGCCTCATTACAAATGCACCAAATCCAAAGCTTAAGGAGCAGAGCCCAGGCATCACTATATTTAAACAAGCTCCTTGGGTGCTTCCGAAACTCAACAACATTTTTGACACAGCCATGTAGTGGCTAATGTTTTGGTAATATAAACTGCTATAAAACAAAATGTCTCAGGAAGCATTTATAGGAAATAAAATATATATTTAGAGATTCATTAGTCTCATGTGCATATATGTTGCTGAAGTGTTCCTGCAGATAAATATACATCTATTATTGCAAATGATAATATTCATTGAGCAACTATATGCATCAGGTACCATTAATTCTTTCAATATGTCCTTGTTATGAGCCTATTAGCGGACCTGGTACTGTTATCAGAAAATGAAACTGTCACATTAGGCATGGTGGTACATGTCTATAATCTCAACACTTGAAATGATGAGGCAGGAGGATCCTGAGTTAAAGGCCAGCCAGGGCTACATTGTGAGAGCCTATTTCAAGAAAAAAGTACACTGTGTAAAATTGTACACACTACATAATACAAAATAATAAGAAACAGTTGTTAATGGTTTAAATATTTACTAGGTAATTCTTTTTGGTTTGAGACAAGATCTTGATAAGTAACCCAAGTTGGCCTCAAAAACATGATCCCTCTCCCCCTCAATGTCCTGAGTGCTGGATTTTAGGTGTGTACCTCCAAGCCTGATTTATACTCTCCTTTTGATTAATTGTTCATTGAGAGTACACCTACATATTTTAAAAGTTTACTATGAAACATTGTGCCATGTTACATGGGCAGCAGCCATGTATCTCATGTTCATTGCTCACTGTGTTTCTTGATTGCATCAAAAAGCTATGTCTGGGCTGAGACTGTAGCTCAGTGGTAGAGTGCATCCTTAACATGCACAAGGCCCTGGGTTCAATTCTCGGATGGTTAAAAAAAAAGGCTACATCTAGTGATTGACCTGAACCATATAGCTTTTTGTGTCTGCTACAATGTGAAGTCATGAAATCAACTAACATTGCATTTCTCTGAACTTGTTCCTATCATTAAGTGACATATGATTATCATTAACATAATAAATGTGCATATTAATGGAAACACCATGATATTTCAATATAATATGAATTATAGAAAAAGTTCATCAAGGTAATTAACATGCATCACCTCACCAATTTATCTTCATTTTCTGTGGTAAAAGTATTCAGAATCTGTTTTAGCAATTTTAAAGTATACCATACCTTATCTTTATTTATGTATGTATTTATTTATTTTGGTTTTTTTTCGAGGTAGGTTCTTGCTCTAGCCCACTGTAACCCAGGCTAATCTGGAATTTACTATGTAGTCTCAGGGTGGCCTCAAACTCATAGTGATCCTCCTACCTCTGCTCCCTGAGTGCTGGGATTAAAGGCGTGCACCACCACACCTGGCTTATCTTGAAATGGTCACCATGCAATACACAAGGTCACTAAAACTTATTTCCTCCAGTCTAAACGAAACTTTGTACTCTTTGATCACCAGCACAAAACCCAAAAGAGCATTTCCAAGAATGACTTCCTTTGTCCTCTGAAGGCAGAGTGAGCAGTTTTGCTGCTGGTTTGAATGTGGGGTGTGAGCAGGAGCTGCAAAAGGAGGTTTTCCCAGGATGCTGAGAGTTGCTATTGGTTGCTCTCACTTTGTGGTCAGATTTGGTTCTCAGCGTAGAAAAAGTTTTGGTTCCAGAAAAAGCTCCTAGTCTTGTCTGTAAACCATGTCTTTTTTATGTGTTTTAGGGGGAGGGAGGTGTGTGAGCAACAGTGTAACTTTTGGGTATCAGTTCTCACCTTCCACCTCCTTTGAGGCAGGGTCTGCTCTATTCACCAAGCCGGCCTGTGAGTTTCTCCTGTCTCTGCCTCCCATCTCACTGTAGGTATGATGGGATTACAGACACTTGCTCCAGTATCTGATTTTTTTTATGTGGGTTCTGGGGATCCAAACTCAGATATTCAAATTTGTTCTGTAAGCACTTTATCCACTTAGCCATCTCCCTAGCCCTTATAAATCATATTTTCTTACACCCCTGTAATTAGAGGATTTATTTATTTATACTTTAAAGGAAAAATATCTCCTTGCAAGGAGCAGTGAGGACTTCATATTTTATGTATTTCTTCTCTTGATTGTATGGCCTGATGTGCAGCAACTGGACCTTGATCCAGAAAATGGAAGTGTGTGTGGGTATGTGTACCCCAACTGTGTTACTAAATACAGTGATCTAGTGAAGTAATTGGAACTGACTGGTCAAGCCTTCTAGAATCCAAGCTCTGTGGCTCCTCTTCTTCTCTTCCTCTTTTGGCTATTTTGGTTATTTCATTTCTGAATAGTAATTTTTACTGAAGGATGAGATAAGGAGATGAAAAGATGGGAAATTCACAGTAGGTAATGTGCAGACTAATTTTCAGGAAGCCTCTGTGGAGAACACAGTGGTAATTTGCAGTAAAATTAAATCTGAATTCCTGGTGGATTTCAGTTTGTTTCACTCTCCTGATCCTTTGTTCCCGTGAAAAACCGAGTTCAATTATGCCACACACTTAGCAAGGCTATGCTCCTGTCTCGCTGAAGAAGTCATGTCAGTTCCAGGGAGTTGCTAACAGTATTTAATACCTTTCTCTGCTTTAGTTTGCAGCGATGACCTAACTCACAAATTCAAGGGTTTTACTGTGATGAATGAAACCGAGAGATATGAAGCTCTCAGACACTGCCGCTATGTGGATGAAGTCATCAGAGATGCGCCATGGACTCTCACCCCAGAGTTTCTAGAAAAACACAAGGTACTTCTCATGCTCTCACATTCTATCAGTAGCAGTATCAGGGAGTCTGGCTCTATAGCCAAGACTGAAAAACTAAAGACTCCCAATTTCTCAAAGAGGTCGCTTCAGGAACTGTCATGGGCATCACCTGATGTCACACCTCTCTTCTGCTCAAGACTGAGGTCTACTGTCTTCTCACCTTCCTTGAGTGTAGGTACAAGCCAGGCAAATGCTGCATCACCCACAAACTGTGAGCAGTATGTTTAACAACCCTGCACTCACTGCATCTTTAAAATTAGACGATACTGGTGTTTTCCTCATGGGACCATTTTGAGGATCTCGTGAAATAACCTAAGTAAAATATTTGGAAAACTGACTAGCCCATAGAAAGAGCTCCAAGAATGTCATTTTCACTATTACCAGTATCATTTTTGGTTCTTTACAGACTCACAGATAACCTTTTACATGGAACAAATGAATACACATCTTTTGCAGAAGGTCAGGGGCCAGCCTTTTAGGAAAGAACTTTATATCTATGATTTTGTGACTCTGAGATTCCTACTGACATAAGATTTTTATTAGTTGAAAACATGAGAAATTCTTTTGATCTGTATCAAATTATGTGCTTTGTATCTCCCTACCAGCCCTGCATTAGGAGCTATTCTTTCCTTTTATAAGCTGTACAGAAAAATAAGATTAAGTTGGTCTAAGAATTTTCTTTTCTATTTTTAAATCCACAATGCAGAAGAGAATAGAGAACACTGATAAATGTGCATGGGAAATAGCAGAGGAGACAATTTCCTGGGGAGAATAAAAAGAAAAAGGAAAAACTGCAATATGATTTACTTACTTCCAGTAATCACACATTTTTCTACTAAGTATCTATTGTATATTCAGCGTGTGATAGGCATATTAGGGTATAATAAGAAAGACAATGATAGCTGCCATTTACTGAGTATTTACCATGTGCCCAGCACTGTGCTTACGGCATAGCTATTATATATGAAATGAAGTCAATCTCATGACTACCCTGAGAAGTTGTTAGTATTATATATTGAAGAGAGGACACTAAGCTTGAGTACTAAAAATAGAATTAATAATACTAATGATAGTCATGTATTGAGTGTTTACCTTATATTAGTTATTATTTTAAGCACTGTTACATGATTATGTCACCTCAGTGAGTTTCCACCCTCAAGGAGCAGTGTCTAGAAGCACTGGTTTAGGTTGTCATAGCTAAAGTGGGCCATTGTGTCTAGTGGGTGAAGACAGATGATGCTGTTTAGCATCTTCTAATCAATGCACAAGACAGTCCCCCATATCAATATATATATATCCCCTGAGGTCACTAGTACTGAGATTGAGAAATCTGATAGCATGTGTCCCACCAGCTTATGAGTTTACAACTAGTAAGTGGTGGGGCATGAGTCTTGCCCTGACACATTTAACTGCTCCTTTCAGTCACTTCTCAAGGTTGAGGAAAGGTTTATTATAAAAGCTGTGTGGTGAGTGTTTAACTGATGTGGTAGAAAACAGGTATGAAGATCTTCAGGAATGAAGGGGCTAGGAAGATGGCTCAGTTGGTATTATACTTGCCCTATAATCATGAACCCACATAATAGTGCTGGGCATGGTGGCACGTGCCTGGAATCTCAGTATTAGAGAAGTGGAGATAGGAGGGTCCCTGTGGCTTGCTGGCCAGCCAATCTAACCTAATTGGTGAGCTCCAGGTTCAGTAAGAGACTGGAAAAATATGGATAGTATTCCTGAGGATGACACTCAAGATTGTCCTCTGGCCTCTACATGCACACATATGTGCACCCCCCCACACACAAGAAACCACATGTATTTAAAAGAGATAAACAAGCTGGACATGGTGGCACATGCCTTTGATCCCAGCATTCAGGAGGCAGAGGTAGGAAGATTGCCATGAGTTTGAGGCCAATCTGAGACTACAGAGTGAATTCCAGGTCAGCCTGGGATAGAGTGAGACCTTACCCCAAAAAATTAAAAAAAAAAGATAGTCAGGCATGAGGAAGAACAGAAAAAAACTTTCTTCAAGAGGAATAGCTACATGGCAGCAGGATGGTTGGAAAGGAGAGAAATTACTGTGAGGAAAGTCCAGATAAATATTTGTGTCAGCAATCTACATGGAGGGGCCCAGGATTTGGTATAATAGCCGTGGAGAGGAAGTGACGAGTATGTGCATGTGTATATGCACAGGCATGTCTGTGATCACATACATATGTGTGCACACACAACAATAGAACCTGTGGCTATGGAGAGTGAAGAAATAGGCAAAGATCTATCCCAAGGTTCTAGGCTAGGTAAATGTTTTAAGTACCAATGGAAGGGGCATCAGTGCTTGGGAAGATGAAGTAAATCCAGATTGGTTGAATCAAAATGTCAGCAAGCAGCAATAAAAGAAAAGAGGGCTGCAGAGAAAGCCTAGCCTCATTATCTGGCTGCTATCTCCATTTCCAAACCACAAACTATCTGGAAGACTTTGGACAAAACTTACACATTATCTTGTTCCCACACTTTATGTCCTAAGAAGTAGCACTATGTGTCCTACCCTGTTATGAGGATCATATACATGGGCTGGAGAGATTGCTCAGTGGTCAAAGGTGCTTGCTTGCAAAATCTGAAAGCCTTGACAGCCTGGGTTCAACTCCCTAGTACCCGTGTAAAGCCACATGCACAAAGTGATGTATGTGTCTGGAGTTCCTTTGCAGTGGCAACAGGCCTGGGTGTACCAATACTCACTCTCTTTTTTTCTGCCTTTATTTCTCTCTCTCTCTCTCTCTCTAATAAATTAAAAAATATTTTTTAAAAAGAGCAGAGAAATTCATCTCCACAATATAAAATATGACCTAAATGTAAAGGCCTATTGCCATGGGACAAAGAATGTAGGGGTGATTAAAATGTGAAAAACAAAGAGGGCTGGAAAGATGGTTCAGCAGATCAGGTGTTTGCCTGCAAAACAAGACCCAAGTTTGATCCCCCAGGACCCATGTAAAGCCAGACACACAAGGTAGAGCATGTGTCGAGTTTGTTTGCAGTGGCTGGAGGCCCTGTGTGCCCTCTCTCTCTCTCTCTCTTTCTCTCTCTCTCTTTCTCTCTCTCTAATAAATAACTAAATTAAAAAAATAAAGTATTGAATCAGAAAAATGGAAGGCCAAGAAAACCAGCTGTCAAAGGTACAAGAAGAGAGTGAAATGAACAAAGGAAAGAAACATTTATCTCCAATTCCTATGATACCATAGAAATATAGAAATGGACATAGTTGGAGTCTGAGGAAGTTCCTCAGTGGTTAAAGGCGCATGCTTTCAAAGCCTACTTTCCCAGGTTTAGTTCACCAGTACCCATATAAAGCCAGATACACAAAGTGGACCTTATTTACAGCAGCAGCAGAAGTCAAGGGTGCACCCATATTCTCTCTCCAAATAAAAATATTTTTTTTCCTTTGGTTTTTCGAGGTAGGGTCTCACTCTAGCCCAGGCTGAACTGGAATTCACTCTGTAATCTCAGGCTGGCCTTGAACTCATGACGATCCTCCTACCTCTGCCTCCCAAGTGCTGGGATTAAAGGTGTGCGCCACCATGCCCAGCTCAAATAAAAATATTTTTAAAGAAAGAAATGAATATGGTTGAAAATCCCTTCAGTCAAGGATTCAGACTCATTCGATAAATATAAAATAACTGCCTTATTTCACTCGAAGGGGTTTATAGTGTGTTCTTCAAATCTGCAAAGCTTCCCTTCCTTCTCTCTCAGTGGTAATGTCACTCTTCTCTTCAACAGATTGACTTCGTGGCTCATGATGACATTCCCTACTCTTCCGCTGGCTCTGATGACATTTACAAGCATGTCAAGGAAGCAGGTGAGGCATTTTCCTGTCTGTCACAGCACAGCATCAGGTATAAGAACAGACTGCTGCCTCAGGACCACATCATATATGTACAGAGCATTGAAATTTCCAGTATCTCCCAAGCAGCCAGGTCTACTCCATCCTCTTAGCAAGGGCTGCCTGAGGGATGGGGAGCATTGAGTGAGAATGGGAGCCCTGACACAATCTTGCTTATAAGGCATTCCAGGAGAGGAACTTCCAGACACTTCAGTCTTGACAAGCTATGGAGGAGCTTAGGAGCACAGTATGGAGAAAGAGGGAGAAGAAACTGTTTAATGCATGAGTTACAGCACGATGGGTGATGAGCCAGCTAAGTTACTCCAGGGTTAGCTGAATCACTGGTCAAGAGTGCCTCAGGCACCTTGTAGTATAGAAGCACTGGTTTTCTTCCTGGGTGGGTGGCCTCTAGTGAGTTAAGAATAAGTTGCTCCCCCCCCCCCAATTTGGGGAATAAGAAGTCAAATTCCAGTTGTCTGAGTAGAAACAAGTCCACTATTTTTTACAACTCTCCCAGTACAGTATCCCTGTTATTGTGTAAGAAAATGACTCACAAAGGTAGTGAATTTAAAAAGCTACTCAACTTTGTTTGTGATGCTAAAAATTAATATCATTTTAAGTTTTCATACAAGTATATATTATATGTTGAGCATATCCTCCCCATACATGTATTTCCCGTTTTATGGCCCCTTCCTTTTAGTCCTTTTCATTCCTCTAGAAATTTCACTTACACTTTCATGTCATTTTCATGTCATCATACATGATTTTATGTGACTACATAAAATCTAGAAACCACAAATGAGAGAAAACACGATAATTCTCTTTCTGAGACTGGCTTAATTTACTTAATATAATTATTTCCAGTTGCATAAATTTTTCAGCAAATGAAAGAATTTCATTTTTCTCTATGGCTGAAAAATAATTCCCAATTTGTGTCTATACCACATTTTCTTTATTCCTCTGTTGGATTTGGTCATAATTTTTGTGGAGTAAGAGCTTACACAGACTTGGTGTCATGGTTTGATACAGGTGTCTCCCCTTGAGTCCATAAGCCAAATAAACCCATTCCTCTACAAGCCGCTTTTGTTTGGGTTCTTTCTGGGCAGCAACTAGAAAGCTGACTGCAACAGTTTTGGTACCAGAAGTGGGGTCATCTGTTGCTGCTAGAACCCTGATCTTGTGGCTTTGGTCTTCTGGAAATGATCAGGAGGAATGTGGAAAGATTTGAACTCTCGGCCTAAGAGATTCCTCGCAGTGTTGTGAGTACAGCTTTATGGATCATTCTGGTCAGAGTTGAAAGACCTTAATGTAATGAGAACTATGGACTGTGAGGTTTGGCTTACGAGGGGGAGAAAGAACTTGGTCAGGACTGTGCCAGAAGCAGTTTGCGTGAGAGGCTTACTGTGTTCTGCCTGCCTATGTCCTGGGAACCTGTGCAGGGTTGTGTTACATAAAGATGGACTGGTGTGAGCAGATGGAGATGGCACAGAAAGATCTTTGGGTCGAAACTG
>PVHP010029114.1:0-22593 GCA_004024765.1 Zapus hudsonius
CAGTAATGATTGGGGAAGTCAGGGGAGTGAGGAGCCCCATTTCTCCAGTGGGCAAGCCCAGCATTTCTTACATGTTGATGGTCACAGTGTTTGGGGATGCAGCATACAAGCATTTATCAAGCCTTTATTTATGACATGTTTGCCATATTCCATTGACCAAACAGGTCACTTGACCAGTCCCAGGGACCGTGTGGACAAGAAATACTCAAGTAACATAGGAAGGCAGAGGCAAAACAGGGCTGTGACTCCCAACAATGTATCACCATTGATTAAAATGTTCCCCCCTTCCCCAGGTCCCCAGTAACCATGAACTGCCAATAATGCCTCAGGGAGTAGTGGGGGGCTTGTGATCCCCCATCCATGATGTGAGCTCATGAGTGTATCGGTCATGCCATGTCCAAAAGACATGGTTCCTGGGAAATATTTTTATCTTGGGATTTTGAATCCTGCAATTACATGACAGAATGGATCACATGTGTCTTCAAGTCTTTCCTCCAACATATGAGGCAACTTTAATTCAGAGAAGTGACTTTTTGTCCAAACTCATGTGACTAACTTGGAAATGCATTCATTATGAAGACACAGGAAAACATCTGAACTCACTGAGTTAATGTTTAGAATGATAAGTAAAATTACTTATGATGAACAAAAATAATTCTGTCAGGGCTCCAGAGTCTAGGACATATTTAACAAGGAAAAGATAGAACTCGGGTTCACGTAATAAATACATGTAAGGCGAGAAAGCCAACTGAAGCTCAAAGTATCACACTTTCCTCTTTGGTGGGATGTTTACCTATTTATTTGTGTTTGTTCTTTATTTGTTTTTAGACATGGTATTGTTCTCAAAACTGTTATGCTGCCTGGAATTCATGATCCCCATGCCTCAGCTTCTAGTCTGGGGTTACGAGCCGGTGCCGCTATACCCAGCTAGTTTTAGATACATAGTGCAGCTCTTTCCAAATGTCCATGTGTCTCTGAGGCACATAGAGATTTGGATTCAGAAGGTAGCATCCGAGGCTCTGCATGTATAACACGCTCCCATCTAACTTGGGAGACTGGTCCTGAGATTCCACATTCATGGTATGCCCCTGTCTGATTCAGGAGGTGGGTCCTGAAGTTCTGCACTGTCTAACTGCTCATCTCTCATATTTATTTTATTTTATTTATGAGAAAGAGACACATAGAGAGAGAATGGGAGCACCAGCGCCTCTGGCCACGGCAAATGAACTTCAGACACATGTGCCGCCTTGTGCATCTGGCTTTTATTTGGGGGCTGAGGAATCAAACCCAGTGTGATGGTTAGCTTTTGTTGTCAACTTGGATCTTTTTAATTATCTTGGGTGGATCTCTGAGGATGTTTACAGGAAGGCAGCCTCTCAGTAGGGGACAAGATGTAAGGAAGCTCAAAGGAGCTAGAAGTAAACATCCTTTCCTGTGTGGGCAGTGCAGGAAGGAAATTCCAGAGACCCAGGAAGCTATTAAGTCTGGGATAGGGCTGCAAGACCCACCCTAAGGCTATATAAAGGGGAAGAAATTATCTACTTGCCCCCTCCTGCCAGTTCCCTGTTCTGTGTGTGTGGTGTTGGTGATGGGTTTCTCTCTGTGCTTGAATCTGTGAAAGGGGAGCAGCTTCTTTTGCATTCTGGAACTTCCCCTGTATCTATAGCTACAAATAAATCCTTTCCTCCCCCAAATTGTGCCTGGTTTGGAGATTCATCCCAGCGGCATGTGGCTGACTGTAACACCCAGTTTCTTAGTTATTGCAGGCAAGTGCCTTAACCGCTAAGCCTTCTCTCCAGCCCTCATCTCTCATCTTCATTAGGCCTCTGCATAAATCTCTTTCCCACCCCTGACATTACCCCCCCCCCTTATAGTGCTGAATCAGATCTGATTGAGATACTCTGGAACATCCAGGGCAAACTCTCCTTCCATAAATGCTGGCCTCATGAGACACTTAGTTTTCACCCATGTTATTCAAAAAGATCTAATGGAATTAATAGGATATCTTCTGAAACCTACATTTCTGACCAAAAATGCACCTTCAGGAGGAGAGGTTCCTGCCCTTAGTCTCTAGATCCCTTCCTTCTAGAATCAGTATCTTCTCACAAATCTCTCTCTCTCTCTCTCTCTCTCTCTCTCTCTCTCTCTCTCTCTCTCTCTCTCTCTCTCTCTCTCTGTGTGTGTGTGTGTATGTGTATGTGTATGTGTATGCAGTGATGAATTGAATTCTCCTACCTCCTGGCCAGGCTACTTCTCTGAACGCTCCTCAGAAAGCAGAAGTAGAAGGGTGGGAAGTGAGAAAGGAAAGGAAATGAAGACAATAAAGCGTTTTCAACTAAATTTCCACTGCAGGTACCTGGCCTGCTGAGGACTCTGAAAAAATTCTGTAGAGCTTGCCTCAGAGTCTTCCTGACCAGCTGGGAGTCATTTGATATTTCTACGCCAGCTCCCTGACCCGTCCTGCTTGAGGCTGTTCCAATAGAATTAATCTTGCCTATATCTCCACCATATATAGGTGTTTGGGTCAAGGAAAGAGCATGCCAGAGAAAGGTCTTCTGGGGGAGCCTTTGGGGTTTTCCAAGAGTCTTTAGCTGGTAGAAGAGAATGCAGAAGGTGTGCAGGAGAGGCTAAATGATCCTGCCTTCACCACCCTTGACCAAGTAATAGGAAAGTCAGGAGCAGCTAAAACCAAAGCCAGCACATGGAAGCAAAGTCTTCTTTTAATAAAATATTTTATTTATTTATTTATTTATGTGCAATGAGAGAGAGAGAGAGAGAGAATGGTTGTGCCAGAGCCTCTTGCTGCTTCAAATAAAGTCCAGATACATGCACAACCTATGCATCTGGCTTTACATGGGTACTGGGAAATTAAACCCAGGCCATCAAGCTTTGTGAGCAAGTGCCTTTAACTAAGCCATCTCCCCAGCCCACAAAGCTTTATTCAAAGAAGCCAAATGTTCTGACTTCAAAGAACTCTTTTGATTGTTTCTTCTTCCCGCACCCCTCGACTGACATTTTGGTTAGTTTGTATTGTTATGCGAACCAATAATGCTCCAGCTGCCTCGAGTTAATGGACGGTTTTTAGCGTTGTCCACCTAAGCTATTGGATGGGAAAGCAAGGGTTTCCAGTAAGCAGTATTGTTGGTCTTTAATACCTTACAAGCAGACTCAGCCAGTCACTAATTGAAAATATGTAGTAAAACTAAATTGCATCTGTACTGAACATGGACAGACTTTATTTTTCATGTTATCATTTCCAAACAGCAGAGTACAACAGGTATTTATATGGCATATTGTAAGTCATTTAGAAATAAAGTATGCGGGAGGATACTAATAGGTCTTATACAAATTCTATCCCACTTTATGTAAAGGACTTGAGCAACTGTGGATGTGGGAATCTATAGGAAGCCCTAAAACAAACCCCAAGAATAATATGAGATGACTGTATTAGATGGGGTTTTTATTCTGTGCCTATAACTTCCCCAAATTGTGACTTAGCCAAGATATCCCCCTTTCAACTTCAAGTTTCTTGTCTGTTAAAGCGACTGGCAAATCTGCCCGTATACATTGGGATGAAACGCAAATAGCCATCAGCTCACCAGCAAGGGCACACACATGATGTCTTCCTTCCTCACATTCAGCCCTCTCCTTGTTGCTGGAGACTAAAGTCAGTCTACTTAATCAATTGTATGGAAGTCCTTGTGTGTAGCATCTGAGATTCCCTAGAAGTATAGAGCCAATAAAACCTCACCCTATGCTTCGAGCCGTTTTGTTGCTTTGGAAAAAGACAGACGTTAAAAGAAGCATCTCTGACAAAATTAGGCAGTGGTAAGTAGTACTTCCAACGGAAAGAGCACCGTGATCTGCTCTTTTGCCAAGAGAGAAATTATCCTCTATTTCCCTGCAATTTACATAACAGTAGTTGATTCCATAATTCAAAGTCAACTACTAGAGTCTAAAAAATTCTCACCAACTGCAATGTTCAAAGAATTGTATTACACATGTGAAAAAAAAAAATTTTTTTTACTAACCTCCAATTGATTCTGACATTCCAAATACTATGAGGAAGAATTGAATATAAAACTGCTGGCTTAGGGCTGGAGCAATGATAGCTCAGTGACTAAGGCACTTGCCTACAAAGCCTAATGACCCAAGTTCAATTCCCCAGTACCCACATAAACCCAGATTCACAAAATGGCTCATGCATCCTGGATTCTGTTTGTAGCAGCTAGAGGCCCCCCTGGTGCACCCATTCTGTCTGTCTCTCTTCTATCTCTCTTCTGTTTGCAAATAAATTATTTTTTAAAATGCTGACTTATATTAAGCATAGATTCATTCAGACAAAACGGAGACAGAATATTTTTGAAGTGAGATTATTTTGTCAAGTGGGGCCTGACTAAGGAAGAAAACAAAAATTATTGTTCAAGCTTTGAAAATCTTTTTACTTGTGATGGAATTGGTGTAAGGAAAAAAAGGAACATTGTTAAGTCCTTCTAAATGAGTACTATGAGTCTTTATTTGTCATTTCGTTTGATCCCATCCTCTCCCCAAAGACCACCAGGGAAACTCACTGATCAAGCAAAGCTATCACTTATTGCAGTCAGAGAAAACAGTACTTTGCTAGAGGATGATTTTAGGGCTGAGCCAGATCCTGTCTAGGTGAGCTAAATTCCTGCAAGTTGGGGGACTTCCTGGTACTTTAGTACATTACTATTTACTTTAGGTTGGTGTAAGGGTCTTGAAAGGGTCTTAATTTGAAAGCTGTCAATCTTGATAACTATGCAGTTTCATTAGACTATGAGATGAATTCATATGTGGAACCCCTAATATCTCCCTATCTCTGAATGGGGCAGTGTTTGAAAATAGGCCTTTAAAGAGGCAAATAAGTACTCAGCCTGGTCTTCCTGGCGCATGTGTGTTGTTACTGATGGGTGCCATGCCTCTGGATCATCTCCCCCACCACGGCTCTCACAATCTTTCTGCCCCCTCTTCCTCTCAGTTCCCTGAGCCCACTAAATAATGTAACCCATTATGGACAATAAATTTATATTTTAAAAAAAAGAGGCAAATAAGATTAAATGAGGTCACCTGGGTAGGTTCTAATACACTATGACTGGCGTTTTTGTCAATTTGTACTGCTATAATAAACTAATTCTGGTCAGACTGAATGATTTATGAAGAAGAGAAATTTATTTCTCACAGTTCTGTAGGCTGGCAAGTCCAAGAACAAAGCAAAAGCAGGTATACTGCCTGGTGGAGGGCCTGCCTCCTTGTGCAACACGGAACTTTCTGGAAGAGTAAATGGTGTGCCCTCCACAACATCAAAGGCAGGAGCACAAGCAAGATGAAGCATCTTGGATGCCTCTTTATAAAAAAAAAATTTTTATTTAGTTGCAAGCAGAGAGAGGCAGATAGAGAGAAGGGGCAGGCCAGGGCCTCCAACTGCTGCAAACAAACTCCAGATGCACGAATTCCAGAGGCATGTGTCACTTTGTGTTTCTGACTTTTTGTTGGTACTGGGGAATCCAACCAGAGTTGTTAGGCTTTTGCAGGCAAGCGCCATAACCACTGAGCAATCTCTCCAGCCATGGATGCCTCTTTCATAAGGATAATCATTCATTCATAAAGGTTGTTCCTTCCTCTCTTAATCACATCCCACCAGGCCCCAAATCTTAATACCACCACAGTGCAGTTAAGTTTCAATACTCAGATTTTCGGGAAGAGTCAGATCACATGAACTGATATTCTTATAAGAAGTAAGTAGGACGCAGATGCACAAAGAACAAAGACCATGTGAAGACACAGGGAGGAAACAGACACCTACAGCCCAAAGAAAAGGACCTGGGAAGAAACCCAGACCTGTCAACACCTTGATCTTGGACTTCTATTCTTTGGAACTGTAGGCAAATTAACTTTTGTTATCTTAGCCACCAGATTGTTACTGATGGATCAGGTGCTTCTTGATTCTGGACATTTTATTTGAATGATTGAAAAAAACATTCACAAATATCAAAACAGTGTGGAGGAGCTTGATTTAAAGCAACAGAGAAAGATGGATCTTAAGATTGTCAGTTACTTCCTTTTGAGTGACTTCCTTGTTGAGAGTCCAGAAGAATGAATTAGTTGCTACAAGTTAGGTGTGGGTGGTTTTACATTTTGATTGACAGGCTTGAACTATGTAAGCCTTTGTTCACAAAGGTGCATGTCCTTTGCCGTGATGCACTGGATGTTAAATATTTTTTATTTATTTATCTATTTATTTATTTAGGCAGAGAGAGAGAGAGAGAGAGAGAGAGAGAGAGAGAGAGAGAGAGAGAGTCGGCACACCAGGGCCTTCAGCCACTGCAAATGAACTCCAGACACATGCGCCACCTTGTGCATCTGGCTTTACATGGGTGTTGGGGAATCAAACTCAGGTCCTTCTACTTTGCAGGCAAATGCCTTAACCGCTAAGCCATCTCTCCAGTCCCCATGCACTGGATTTTAGGCATGGGATGGTAAATAGTGGGATTTCCCTAAAAGTCTATTTTGAGGGCACAGTTTGTCTTACTGCTCAAGCATATAAAACCAGACCAAACTGGATCAGGCCATTGCCTTTAGTTCCAGGAAATGTTCAAAGATATGTGTGAATGAAAACTATTCACAAAGGAAGTTTGCTAAGAGTGGAGTTAGCATTGCCTTATTTGGAGAGAAGTGTAAATAGCTTAGCATTGTTAGGGTTCTGATTGCTAAACTATTCCTAAAACCTTCCTGCCTCCGGATCTTTGTATTTTGACAGCCCTATGAAATGAGTGCCATTAGTTCCATCATCTTTGACAAAGAGATACTTCCAGGAGCAGGAGATACTTCTTAGATCGCAAAGCAATGAAGGAGGAGCGAAGAGCCTAACTTCAGTCTATACCAGTTCCAGTTTCCTGTGAAGCAGAAACCAATTACAAATACAAATTAAACAGAAAGTAATGGGTGCTTTGTTACACATTTTATTGACTGTCAGGATACCACTCAGGGCGCTCATCAATTTGTTCTCCAGCCTCCTGCCTAAGATGATGGTTTTTATTGTTTTGTTTTATTTAATTTCATCTTGTTTGTGGGTTGATTTGGGGCAGATGGGATTGGAGGGTTTTTGTTTGCTCATCCCTCATCTGAGTGAAGGGTGTTTCCAGGGCTTCTCATAATTACTGTACTGGTAACATACCTCACTAGTGCCTTCCTTCCTTCCTTCCTGCAGTGATGATTTCTAGGATCATCATTCCATCAAACTATTTGCACTCAAATCCTTGTCCTGGGGTCTTCTGACATCAGGCTATCACTAGTTGTTCCAAACAGTTCTCTCCTATCTCCAGTACCCCTATGAATCACCAGCATTTTTGGGTGAAATGTCACTTTCTTTAATATGGCCTGAAAAAGCTGACATAATCTGGGATCTACCTGTCTATTCTTGGCAGGGTTGTTAGCTACAGCCATAAAAGAATTGATTAGAGGGGACTCTGTAATGGTTTGAATGTGAAATGCGCCTCCTAGCCTCAAGTGTTTGCGATTAAGCCTCCTACTCAGTCCCCAGCAGGTGGAGTCCTTGTGAAGTGAAGCAGGAGGAGGTCTGTCACTGGCAGTGGGCCTGGAGGTTTATTAGTCCAGCCAACTAGATGTTCAGAACCCACTCACTCCTGCTGCATCTTCTTTGCTGATATGTGATGATGTGAGCCAGCTTCCTGCTCATGCCATGCTTTCCCCATTATGATGAATATTCTCCTCAGACCCATAAGCAACAACAACAACAAAAAAAAACCATTTTCTTTTCATAAACTGCTTCTGGTTGGGTGTTTTATCCCCACAATAATAATGTAACTGCTACAGCTTCTCTTATGTAATCAGCTTAAAAGGCTGGAAACCAGGCTGAAGTAAGCCAGGCTCTTTCTTAAGAACCACCTGTTTAGAGCAGCCCTGACTGCAGACCCCAAGGCTCCTGCAACCCCAAAAGAAAGTGGAACCAACATGTGTCTTTTCTGGTTCTGTCACAGGAATTATGATCTAAAATGGGGCTGTAGAGTCGATGTGCTACCAGTTTGCAAGAGAGGGGTAACTTCACCTGTTTCTGCAGATGCAGAAACAAGTGAGACATCATTTCAATAGTCAGTGGGCTCAAATTCTGGGCAGCTAGAAGCCAGCACCCTCAGACTTCTCTTAGCCCTGAGCTCCTGCCCCGACAGGCTTCGTGCATCCCATGACCCACAGTGCTTCTTCAGGTTCCACCAAGGTTCCCTTCACACAGAATGAGCCCCTCCTCCGCCCAGTCAGTTGCCCTGGGCTTTAGAATTCAGGTCATCCTTCCTAAAGGAAGATTTCCCGAGACCACAACCAGGTCAGAGCCCCCATAAATGCATGCATAATAGCTTTTCTTTGAAAAACGCATTCCCCTTGTAATTGCCTTTTTATCTGTGTCTCTCCAAGAAGTCAGCTCCCCAAGCGCTGAACCTCTATCCACTTCTGCTCACTCTTGTGTGCTCAGCACCCAACAGAAGGCCTGGCACACATAAATAGCCATTGAATGGATGAAGAAATGAATGAACACACTCTTAGGCAGCTTAATTTTGATTTTTCCTAAATCACTATACAGTGGTCAACATCTAAAGTCTTAAATATAAAGTAACTCATATGTCTATGAAAAAAACATGAAAATACATCAACAAAGCATATGCTGCATTTGATGACATCTTCTCAAACAAGAATGAAAAAGACCATCACCAAGGTTGTCCTCTGACCTCCACACCGTGCCCTTTGAAACATGTACCCTCATACACATACATACATACACACACAAATATATATATATATATATATATATATATATATATATAAATGCTTTAAATATGAAGAAAGTGTGGGCTCTGGTTTATATCAACATTAAGCCATCAGTTGTGAGGAATGTTCCAAACTAATTGTTGAGTTTGGGCAGCACTCTACTAAGTTACTTGGTATTGTGTGAAACAGTGGTTTCTCAGGCTGTGCCGTGCCCTGAAAGATTCCATTTTAAATGTAGCATTTAATTCCAGTTTGAATACAAGTGTAGGGTGGGATGACTTTCCACCTTGGTGAGCACATACATAACACCATCTGTCCCCACCACCCACGAGCCACAGACTGATAAATAACCTATTCCTAAAAGTAAAAAAAAGGTGCCATCTTATAAATTTATCAAAGTAAATTAGAACCAGATGAACACATTGGTGTTTTGAAATAATACCAGGAAAAGCTGAGAATTTCTCAAACATACCAGACTGAGGAAAGGGTACAATGCCCTCACTTGGACCCTGTTGTAGTCAGTCACACATTGATGGGATGAACCTCCAAACCAGGCACAGTTATAGGAAGAAGGGATTTATTGAAGTTACAGATCCAAGGAAAGTTTCATAGTGGTGAAAGAGGCTGACCCCATTTCACAGGACCAAGCAGAGAGAGAGAGAGAGAGAGAGAGAGAAGAAAATAAAACAATCACCAACAACACACACACACACACACACACACACACACACACACACACACACACACACACCAGCATACAGGTGGGGAGGAGGTGAAGAGATTTTCTTCCCCTCAAGCTTCCTTGCATCCTGCCCTCTGTTGAGAGGACCATCCACTCTAGAGGACAGACCACCTCCCTTATTTAATCCTTCCTGTAAGCAACCTCAGCGACCCACCCAATATTACTGTGGATTACAGACCCCACTAAGAGATTACTCAACACTTTAATGGCAATGGCCCCATTGACTAGTCATTTGATCACCCAATGTGTGTGTCAAGGGACCACTAGGCAGAAACTCCTGATTGTCTCCGAGGCTTCTCCTCAGCTCAGTCCCTACTGCCTACTCCAGTGACCATCCATCCACTGGTCTCTCTGGACCAGTTCTGCACTTCATTTTAAGGCCTCCACCTCTTATAGTCCTGCACCTCAACGAGGCAGTTCTACTCAACCCTGAGGTTCTACTCTGACCCATCTATGGTTTGATCTGTAGTGACAACCTCCAGCAGACCTCCTACAGGGTTTCAGTGCCATACTTCATCTCATTAAGGCCTCTGAACTCCTTGAACTCTGCTATGAGCTCCTTTGTAGCCATTCTGTAACCTGCAGGCACATACATAGATGATAGATATATAGATTAGACAAACAATAGATGATTGATAGATAATAGATGATAGATAGATAGATAGATAGATAGATAGATAGATAGATAGATAGATAGATAGATAGATGATAGATGGATAGATAGATAGATGATAGATAGATAGATAGATAGATAGATAGATAGATAGATAGATAGATAGATTGATTTAAAGGATGATTTGTAACAGGCAATCTACAGGTTGACATAGCTAAGATAACTAGGATTGGAGTAAAAGAGCCTGTTTTGTCAACAAACAACCATCAAGGGAAATCAGGACTACTTGGTAAATTACAGCTGACAAAACTATCATAGCTTGTGAATTCATTGTTAGTTCAATGAATTCTGACAGTGTAGAAAGACACCAACATGTTTCTGACATAACATGTTCACAACACTAATGTTAGATGTTACAATGGGGGAAAAGAGTGCATATGGAAACTATGTATTTTCAGCTTTTCTATAAATCTAAAATTATTCCCAAGCACATCTTTTTTTCTTTTTTCTTTGTTTATTTGCAAGCAGAGAGAGATAAAAGGGAGGGAGACAGAGAGAATGGGCTTGCCACGGTCTCCAGCCACTGCAAAGGACTCCAGATGCATGTGCCACTGTGAGCATCTGGCTTTTCATGGGCTCTAGAAGTCAAGTGGGTCGTTTGGCTCTGCAGGCAAGTGCCCAAACCACTGAGCAATCTCTCCAGCCCCCAAATTACATCTTTTTAAACAAAAAAAGCAATCAGAGATTCATCATAGTGTATGGTACCAAGAATCATTTCTGATCTAGGCTCATCAAATTCATATTACCTTATGACTGTCATGAAAATGCTGAATTTGCCATCTAAATGGGGAAGGGAATCTTTTCTGAGGCTGTGTCTCAATGAATCCAAGTAAATCATGCCTTTGCCCTTGTGTGCTGGGCTTGGGTTGAGACCACCTGAGACACCTCCTTGCAGAAGGGTTGGAGGTACCTGAAGAAAGCTCCAGACAGATTCCCCAGGCTTCAGCTCCCTCTGAATTTCTTCCAGTTCTTCATTCCACTGTGACCTTGTTCTTCCCAGCACCCCTCTCCTTCTTCTGCTTCCTCACCCATGCAGAAACTTGGATCAGAGAAATCCCTGACAGAACATCAGACTTCTATGGCTATGGGCTAACTTCAAAACTCCATGACTATCACCAGGTGTGATGACACACGCCTTTAATTGTCGCACTGGGGAGGCTGAAGTAGGGTTGCCTAGAGTTTGAGGCCAGCCTGGGACTAGCGAGTGAGTTTCAGGTCAGCCTGGGCTAGAGTGAGACCCTGCCTCAAAAATTAAAAGAGTCCATGGCTACAATGGGAATACAGTGACCCATTTTGACTTCATTTGTTCTTAAAAATCCAAGCCTTGACTCCTTCCAAGGAAGCTTGTTTAGCTGCACTGTCTCTGAAAGCAAGAAGCCCTTACATCACATAAGCATGTACATTTGGTTAGGTTTCTCAACTTAACTGTAAGCTCCTTGAAGGCAGGGACCCACTTGAACACATCCTCCATCCTCCAAAAATTTAACGAATTGCTGTATCATATGCCACCACCTACCACCTTGTCAAACCCATAATGAACAGAAGATATTTGTTCTCCACCCCTTCCCTGGGGCCCAGCCTGATGTCTGAGGCTGCAGGCAGCTCCCAGGCATAGCTTGTTGCCATGGTAACAAGACATCCCTCAAGTAGACCACGCTCCATGGTGTCGTGGAGCAGCTGCTAAGGCTGTGTCTCCATCCGTGCCTTTTCTGCTTCCATGAATTTTATATTGGCTGGAATAATAGCACAAATTAAGGTATTTGCTGGTTTCCATAACCAGTTTTTGGTTAAATCACTTTTTCCATATTAATGCATGGGAAAGAGACTGTCTACAAACATACCATTTATTTCACTGAGAAAGAGCTTTAAATGCTCTGTCACGTTTTTTCTAATATAATTCCCTGCTTCCAAATTTATTTACAGCTGCCTCAATAAGTACAAGTGAGTCCTGGCTTTATGCCTGTGTGCCACGCCAAGGCTGAGATGAGATTTACTAAATGGCTGGGCTTTTTGAGGCCCAAATCTGAAAACCTAGGACAATTCTACCCACATGCCAGTTGGTAACAGAAGGAACACTAGCAGAGAATTCTTATTTCACCCCTGAAAGAGATCCAGTTTAGGTATGACAACACTAAATTTAAAAAGTGAGGAGAATTAAAGGGAATTGAAACTCACCATCTATTCCCCAAAGTTCAATTTCCAAAACAATGATAAGATCATTTTCAAGTTAGGTTTTATTACAGATTTAAAAATAGAAATTTTTTTTCTCTAACCTCACCCAGAGAAGATTCTGAGATCTTGAAATTAATGTGTATCGTTTTCGCATTAGTGTTTCCTCTTTGTGTGTGTGTTTTCATATGTATAATTACATGTTGTAATTATATAATATTTGCATATAATTATATAATATATAAATGGTATCATTTTGCATGTATTACATAATTATGTGTTATACAATTATAATTATAAAATTATACATAATTTTATGTGTGAAATTATAATCGTAAAATTATATATAATTTTATATACTCATGATTATATATGCTAAAATATAAATACTTAATTTAATAAATAGTATTTGCAAGCAGCATAATCACTTGCCATGCAGTTAGCTGAATCTTTAAATGTCAGACAATCTTCATGTCTTAATGATAAACTACATATTAGGTGAGAGAGGAAAAAGGAAGAGAAGAGAAAGAAGCAGGTTCAAAGCTGAAGAAATGGCTTTGAGATTGTTTTCCAGGCCAAAGACCTATTTTATTGGCCTAGAAAGTGAGATGTTGAGAAGAGACTGGCCTGGCCAACAAGCCAGGGCCACCTTGTGATGAAGCTCTGTATGAATGGAAGGAAGTCGAAGTGAATTGCTTGCATTTCTGCTTGAATCATGGACAATCAGGAAATGACCTTGGAAGACTCCAGAACACCTCCATGAGCAGTGGGTATCTCAACTGACAGAATGCAGAAAGCACAGAGCTAGGTCAGCTGTGAGCCCCTCTCCCTTCCCCAGAAGCCTGGTGATCAACACCCCACTGGTTCCCAGAGCCCTGCTTGCTACATTCCTCGCCAGCTCCATTGGGAGCCATGTGCTGTCTTTTCAATTAAAAAATAATAATAATTAACATACTAACCAAGGTGTTGACGACAAACAAACCATTCTTCTTTGTTAATCCCTTAGGCCCTTTGCGTGTAGCAAGCCCTCCAAAGGAATAAATCAATGTTAAACCTGAACTTTAATGACTCAGCTGTTTGGGGAGGGAGTGAAATAAACCTACCAATGCATCACAAAAAGATGAGAGCAGCAAGAAATTTAGGCTATTTTACAAGTTGCTGTGCTCTACCAGTGAAAAGAAAGTCATCATAAATTTTGCTGATTACATGTGAACTGCCCTTTACATCTTAATTCCTTAATAAATCATTTTTTATCTTTGTTACTGAACTCATAAATATGTCCCAATTATTCAAAAGCAAGACTGTTTTATCGGGGGTACTGCTAATAGCAAACTGCACACTCTACTCTGCTGCAAACCACCTGACAAGTAAAAAGCACACAACCGAAGAACCTCAAACCGAGAATTTGAAAATCTAATGTAAAAATCCAGTCCCTCCCTAATAAGCTCTATTTTTCATAAAAACTCATAGCTACCCTGGGCAGGCCAGGAAGGCAGATCTTAGAACTGGATGATGTTACTGTAAACACTTCAGGACAGTGTCTGACCTTGAAGCAAAGGTAAAGATAATGAAGCAACGGTGGTTTCTAGTCCTCACGGTATTTAATGTCAATGGCAATCTATGAGGCTGGCATAAATGTCCAAACTTATTTCATAATTTTAAGTTCCAAAAATTAAAGTGGTTGGGACAAAATCGCACATATCTGCTACGGCATGTTACTAAGAGTCATGAAATAAAAGCAATAAGTTCAATACGTGTGCTAGCAACTAGAGGTGGTAGATTCTAGAACACATGAGAAAAGCCTTGAATACCAGAGTTTGGTAGCAAGTTCATTGTCTTCTATTGCCAAAACTGTCTTGGGGCTAGAGAAATGGCTCAGGGGTTAAGGCACTTGCCTGCAAAGCCTAATGACCTGAGTTCAATTCTCCAGTACCCACGTAAAGCCAGGTACACAAAAGCGTGTGCATCTGGAGTTCATTTACAGTGACTAGAGGTCCTGGCACACCCATTCTCTCTGTCTCTCTTCCATCTGTATCTCTCTGCTTATAAATAAATAAAATTATTTTTGTAATCATCTCAATGGTCTAGGCATTGGGGTGATAATAATTACGGCTCACAGTGACAGGACAGGGCATGAATTGCTTGGCACCACTATTCTGAATGATACATTTAGTCACTACATAACTTACTATAGTTCTATGAAGCTGTGCATCACCCAGTTATTTCTGCAAAACAAAAATAAAACCTTGTCCAAGCCTGAGCTGACAAACACTTATTTCCCATTAATGTGTACATGATTTGATTGTGATTCAGTTGGTCTGGGGTGGACTAAGCTAAACACTACTCTAAGCCAAGGACTAGGTATTTCTTTTTTTAACTAACTAATTTTATTAGCATTTGTTAAGTATATTTAATAATGAGTTCGTTATGATGTTTTCATACACATATAATGTATTTTATTATATATTACTATGTTTCTAATATATGTGTGTGTTGTTATGTTACATTGTTAACGGGGAACTTGGAGTTCCTTGCCAATTCCAACATACCAACAAATTTCCCAGATTCTGGTCTTATAATTCTAAAGCATTAGATTTATAGACTACCAGAAGGTATGATTTATAGAGGCTATATTAGATTAAAAGGAAAAAACTATAGGAGGCTCCCAACATGAGGGAAAAAATTGTCTCAGCCATGAGGCTGAGATAAAAGGGAGCTTACCAAAAACCTAGAGGTTTAGAGGTCAGGGTTTGGGGTTCAAGATCCAACTCCCCTGGCTCTGTATCAATATAACATATTATAAAATATATTGTATTTTTATACCCTCTCTTGTTCCCCTCCCACTCTTGCTGATCTCCTTCCTCTTCTGTTTCCATTTTCATTTGCTTTGAAGACTCAATGGATTTCATTTAGGGTTGCTTTCAGGACCACGGCTGAGGGATTATTGGTAAGAGCATGGCCTTCTTGTCAGTGGCTCTGTCATTAAAGACAGCGTCTGGCACTCCCCCAGTAACCATTGTTTGCCTAGAGCCTCAGAGCCCCTCCGATTTAACTGTCATTATCGGTCTCTAAGTCCTCAGGCAGGAATGATCAAATGTATTACTGATGAACACACAATAAAATAGCTCCCACATTATGTAAGTACCATTTTCTCCCTATTCCTGAAGAGTTACAGTGCCTTTGCTATAGGTGATCATGAGATAATTTCACTGGGAGTCCTTCTGTTTCTTTTGTTTTTTTTTTTAATTTTTGAAGTTTAGAAATATTTTATTATACAGTATTATAGCTCTGAAAAGAAAAGAAGGCAAAATGTTTATAAAACAGGGAGGGAGGTTCTGGAGCAAGTAATCCACCTGGTGACTCTGATATGGTTTTTTCATAGAAAGGGTTATCAGAATGAGACTTGCCTGAGACCATAGGAGTGCCAAACAATTCAAGTTTTGAGTTTGGTACTTTGCAAAGAGAGGAAAGAGAGCAGTGTTGCGGTCAGCTTTCTAGTTGCTGCGCAGAAAGAACCCAAGCAAAAGCAGCTTGTGGAGGAATGGGTTTATTTGGAGGGGAGACTCCATCCTGGCAGGGAAAATGATGGCACGAGCAGACAGGTGGACATCACCTCTGCCACAACACTGGAAATAGCAGCAGGAAGGTGTGCCAAATACTGGCAAGGGGAAGCTGGCTTATAACCCCCATAAGCCCACCCCCAACAACACAGCTCCATCAAGGTTGTAAAATCCAAACTGCCATCAGCTGAGGATCAATTACCCAGAACACATTCATTTGTTTGTGGGGAACACCTGGATCAAACCATGACAAGCAGTATGAAGAAACTCAGAAAACTGTGGGTCTAAATGTGCCAATTAATCTGGGAAGGTCACTGAACTCCCCTTCGCTTCTGTTTCTGTGTCCACCTAAAAGTGCAAGCCTGGAGTGCAGTTTGCAATGCAGGCTTCTGTTCCCATGTGGTGACAAAGATGGGGGGTGGCTGCTGGGGGGAATGTGGCTGGAATGAAGGTGGTTGGTCAGTGTTTGTTCTTTCCTCCCCAAAGGCTGACTTTGGGCAGAAATAGATCAAGTGAGGAGCAACAAAGGCGGACTGTGATGAAGTGGAGGCTGCAGAAGTCAGCAGGAAGGGGCTCTGGGTGGGTGGGGGAGTGGCAATACTGGAAGGAAGGCTTCCAGTGTCTCTGCTCCGAGAGATGCGATTATAACCCAACATCACATGAGTACTTCCTCATCTACATACGATAGGCCTGAGATGTCCATCTTCATATCTGTGATAGTTTGAACACATGTTCCCCTTGGATTCCCAGCTGCCTGGCTGGAAGAGATGTCATTGGAGGGCAGATCCTGGGGTCCAGTCCTAAGGTGTGTTTGAAGGCAGATCTGACTCCAGCCTAAAAGTATGCAGAGCCATCTGAGCTCTGCTGGGTCCCTGCTGTTTGATGGTGTCTCTCTGCTTGGATCTATGAATGGGAGCCAGCTTCTGCCACCATTGATGGAACTTTCCCCTTGGAGCTGCAAGCTGAAATAAACCCTTCCTCCTCTAAACCGCATCTGGTTTGGGTGTTCCTCCCAGCAATATGGAGCTGACTATAAGAATCTCCAACTAGATCTTTAAGGAAGTGTATAAAAGAGCAATATTTCACTTTTTATTCACATGTTCTCAGTCATTTTGGGTTCACCTGCAACTGATTAATTAGAAAGATTTTATGGCATAGAGGTAACCCATTTCAGGCACGGACAAACCTGGTATCAAAAAAGAAACTTGGATATTGTGTGACTTTGAATAGTTATTCATGAGGTTCAATCTCTTCATTCATAAGATGGTGGATAGATAATTGTTATAGTTTATATTCCTATGTAACAAATCACCCCACACCTAGCCTAGCTATATGAAGCAATAGTAATTCTATTTGGTTGTATTTGGTGAATCCAGAATTTGGGATGAGCTTGGAAGCTCCTATCTGGGGTCCCTCATGGTTGGAAACCTCTGAAGACTCAGAAGAGCTAGACATCCAAGAGGGCCACTGAGATGGCCACACCCTGGGTCCCTCTGAGGCTGTTGGCCAGAGAATGGTTTCTCTAACATGGCAGTCTCAGGATACTTAGGCCTCCTTTCATGGAAGTTGGCTTCCTCCAAAAAATAGATGGTTTTTCCTGGTCTAATCTCCTGTGCTATCGCTTCTGTCATGTTCTACTGGCTGGAATGTCAGAAGCTCAATCAGGTTCTACAGAGGTCCTACCTCTCAGTGGGGGAACCTCAAAGACATGTTTGAATGCTTCCGTGTTCTAGTAGGTGTATGATAATAAAGTGTTTGGCACTTGGTGCTATTACTGAGACTTTATAATTACCTATAGCAGGGTAATTGGGCACCACTTTTCATCAGTCAGAAAGATGTCAAACAAAGCCAAAAGAATTATGGGTACCTGGCATTGTTTCTTCAAGCCATAGCTTAATGAAAACCAGGTCACTTGAATCCAGACTAGCAACTAGTTGGAAGTCATCGATTGTTTGGATGAATTGACAGGATGCTTTCTTAGGACCCTAAGATGCATTGATCTCCCATTTTCTTCCTCAGTACCAGGTGAAGGTTGCTGAATGGTAAGAGGCTGTCTAAATGGGCAGAGATATTGATTTTCTTTTCTCCCTTTTTTAAAAGCTCTTTGCTTACCAAGTGCTGAGCAAACATCAGGAAAATGGCAGACCACACTGAAATAGATCAAGTAAGGAGCAACAAAGGCAGTTAGGGCTTTCTGAACACAAAGCTGGTTAAGCATCAGGTGTCCCCACACACACCCTGGCTTTAGATTGCAGAGTGCACGCCTCAGTTCACACTTTGTTATTTGCCAATTGAAAGGCAGTTGGCACAGATGGTACTGAGCAGCATCATGGAAAATGTTTCCAACCAATCCATGGAGATGAAGCATGAGCCCCAGCTGAAAAGAGATGACTGAGGGCCGAAACGGCCAGAGTGTCCACATCAGGGTAAGACAGGATTTCAGAGAACAGGGTGTGTGTCCATGGACAAAACTGGATGTATCTTAGAAATGATAAAGAAGACATGTTTTAGTCAGGTTTAGTTTTTTAACCAGTAAATGCATTTAAAGAGGTTCTGTGTGTCATTGATACAGAAGGCATTTAAGATACTCTAACCAGGTATAGTAGCACACACCTTTAATGCCAGCATTTGGGAATTGGAGGTGATGGTATCTCTAATTCGAGTTAGCCAGGGCAATTTAGTAAAACTTTATATCAAAAATAAATAAAAACAAAAAAGAGAGAAAGAATCTACTTGTCAGTATTAGATTGTATTGGCACACAAATAAACAGGGTAAATACATCTTTGCTTAGAATAAAAGCCAGAGGTTCCCTTGAGCTGCCAAAAGGAGGCACCTGGAAGGAAACCTGTGACTAGAGATGACGTGAAATTCCTGAATGCAAGGTGGTTCCTGTTCAATATGCGGCTCAGAAGGTCAGCACAGCTTCGTTTCCTGCCTCAAAGAACAATGGAGAATCCAGACAGCAATGTGCATTCATAATTCTGCCCGACCCTCAGAATCAAATGGATTGTTGTGGCTTTTACTGGGAAATGATGAAAGCCATAGCAGATGGGGTTTGTCTTGGGTTTTGTGATATTCTCAAGGGAAGTGACTTTGGGGGACAGGTATGTCAGGCTCTGTATTCAGAACACACTCGGTGTAAATAATATTCATTTTACCCTTGACTGTACTTGAGATTAGGATGCAGCTTTTTCATTAAGAGCCAGAAAACACAACTGGCTTTTCTTGCCACTTTCTAGAAAAAAGCAAAAAGAGGGAGTCATCGTGTCTTACCTTCGATCTTTTGTATTCGCTGACTGAGCTGACCAGTCAAGTTGCCTCAGATCACTGGAGGAAGAGGAAAGGGAGGTGTGTGTGCCCCTCTTGACTATGACGTGCTCAGGCCAAGCCAGATCACTACCCAGTCATTCTTACCTGTCCCTAAACTCTGGCATTTCCACCTGAGGGCTCTCTGGATTCTGCTTCTTTCTTCTGACAAGAAACGTGATTTTTTTTATTGTTACTGCTTTTTTGTTTTAAAAATGATTTTTCCCCTATGCTAGCAGGACCATTGCAGAAGAGCGGCAGTCCTAAAGAAGACCTCTTCATCCTTTCTTTCATTTAAAGAAATCCAACAAATAGGGGCTGGAGAGATGGCTCAGCGGTTAAGGCACTTGCCTCCAGTGCCTAAGGCCCCGGGTTCAATTCCCCAGGACCCACATAAGCCAGATCCACAAGGTGGTGGCCCTGTTTCTCTCTCTCTCTCTCTCTCTCTCTCTCTCTGTCTCTCTCTCTCTCTCTCTCTCCTTGAAAATGAATAAATAATATTTAAAAAAAAAAGAAATCCAACAAATATTGTCACACATTGCTTACCAACTAGAATGTTCTCAGATGTGCATTATTAGGCAATGTTGTCATTGTTTGAACAACAAAGTGTTCTTATACAAACTGAGATGGTCATAATTTCACTAAATTATACAATCTTATGGAATTAGAGTCATATGTGTGGTCTATTTTTTATTTTCAAGCAAATAGAGAGAAGAGAGAGAGAATGGTTTGCTGCAAGGACTTCAGCCACTGCAAATGAGCTTCAGATGCATGTGCCACCCTGTGCATTTTGCTCTATGTGGGTACTGAGGAATTGAACCCCAGATCCTTGGGCTTTGCAGGCCAATGCATTAACCACTGAGCAACCTCTCCAGCCCCTGTGGTCCATTCTTAAATCACTGCTAAACTGCACATGAGAAGAATTGTATACTTACTGGCCTCTTTCCTTGTGCCTGACACGTGTGAGAATTCAGAATTGATGAGGTGGAGGCTAATTCCCAGGCAGAAGGCTGACACTGAGAGATGAGATCTATACCTACCAGGGGCTACTGGAGAGATCAGAAGGATAAACAAACCACCTCCTTCACAGAATGGCTCAGGTCAGGGGTGCTGCTTGCTGTGATTCAAAGGGAAGCTACCTCACAATGGCAGGTGCATTCAAAACTACCGCTGAGCTTCCAGAAAATCAGCTCTCATGAAAATTCAAGACATGGCTCCCAGGAAGGATATGAGAAAGGTCTCGTGTCATCTCAGGGTTGAAGTGATTCTGCAGGGCTCATCAGGACAGGCCTCTGTTTTTTTTTCATTAAGAACAGCACACACTGTTGAGAAGACCCTTCCTATAATTAATATGACAAGACTCTCCTCTAGAAGGCTCCATGGGGACACACAGCACTTCTTAAGATTTTATAAAATGGTTGCATGAAAACGACCAGATTTCACATTGTGAAATGAAATGTGATGTGGTTTTTTTTTTAAATGCTGACACAGCCTCTTCAAGCTAATGGCTTTCCCTTGCTCATTTAACCACAGAACGGGTCCACTTTGTGTTTAGAAGTGGGAGTGGGTGACCAGAAATCCTACTCCATCAGAGAATGATGGTGGGCTTGTCACACTTGGAAAAGGTGGGAAGGGAACTCTCATATAGCCCTAATCCCTGAGTGAAAAGCTATAGGGTGGATGTGGTAGTCATTCAGAGATTCACTCCTGCTCCCCTTCCTCTGAGATACTTTTTTTCACGTTTACATACTTGGTTTGGTTGTCCCCCAAGGACATTAGAGTTTAATGGCAATACAACAGCAAAGGAAAGGAAATTAACTGTGTAGTTCAGTCAATCCCAAAATCAATGTTAGCCATCATCAGGAAATGTAGCAAGTATCAAAAAGTGAGGAGGGGTGGACTGGAAAAATTGCTCAGTGGTTAAGGTGCTTGCCTGCAAAGCCTAACAACCCAGGTTCAATTCCCCAGTGCCCATGTAAAGCCACATGCACAAGGTGTCACATGCATCTGGAGTTTCTTTGCAGCAGCTAGAGGCCCTGGTGCAGCCATTCTCTCTTTCTGTCTCTCCTCTCTCTCTCTCTCTCCTCTCTCTCTCTCTCTCTCTCTCTCTCTCTCTCTCTCTCTCTCTCTCTCTCTCTCTCTCTGCTTGTAAATAAATAAATAAATTTTTTTTTAAATTTAATATTTACTGTCCATAATGAGTTACATTATTTAGTGGGCAAACCATGCGTTGTTATCCCGACTTCCCCAATTCCCCCCCTCCCCATCCCTGATCAGTTGTATATCCTCCTTCATGGGTTGTCTGTATTAGTCCTTGTGGCAAGGGATCCTGTATATCTTAGTACTCATCCCGGTCTTCCTGGCCCAAGTCAGTTGTTACTGATGGGTGCTACGCCTCTGGACCGTCTCCCCCACCAGGGCTCTCACAATCTTTCCGCCCCCTCTTCCGCTCAGTTCCCTGAGTCGTGGTGGGTGAGTAAAAAGGCTGCTTTTGATAACCACAGCCATTCAATCAAAATAAATTTTTTAAGTGGGGAATCAATGGGTTGGGGACAGAGAGGAGGGAAATGGGGATACCATCACAAGATTTGTTCATACACTGTATCTAATTATTGATAATAAAGATATTTAAATTTTAAAAAGTGGGGAGGGTGCGGAGGAGTGTCTATGCCAGCATTTTGAGAGAGGGAAAAAAAAGGACTACAATGGGAGAGAGTGTGCCCTGAGCAGGAGGCACAGGCGGCCTCATAAGGACTTAGCAGGAGTGAGTGTGGTATGGAGGTGAAGGGAGAGACAGTCCTCTGGCACCATGAAATCCAAGCTCAAGCACTGGGCACTCTACAGCAAGAAAATGTGTCTGGGACTATGAGAAGAATCCAGAGCTGAGGCCCTGGGAAGCTGGAACCAGCTTCTCTAGCTGGCCCTCTGCCTTGTTTGCAAACTTCTGGCTGCAGAGAAGAAATGAGCAAGGAGGTGAGTTTACAGGCTAAGAAGACACTGACCCTTGTCTAGATCCTCTTGGACCCCAAGCAGCAATGACAGTCCTTACACAGCCTTTGAGCCCTTCCAGATGAGGTTCTAGAAATAATATAGAGATAAAACATCCTTCTGAGCCTGGGGGTGAAGCCCAGTGGAGAACACTCACCCAGTAGAACCCACAAAGCTTGAGTTTGCACACCCAGCAACTGAAGAAAATGCACCCTGCAATGTCGAATCTGTGAGCATGATGAAACTGTGGCTTGAAGCCACCATGTGCTAGGTGATTTGCTATGCAAGGAAGGTAGCTGGAACACAAACATGGGCCTCTTGACTAATTTACTAATTGGCTTCTGTGATTTGGTGT
>PVHP010029115.1:0-22619 GCA_004024765.1 Zapus hudsonius
TTCCTATAAACAAAAGGCTGTATTCCCTGGGGCGAGCCCTGAGTGACCATTGTTTTTTCCAGCCCCAGGGTGCTTGCATTAACAAGGTGGAAACCTGCGTTTCAGACTGACTGAAAAATCACTTTTGCATATATATTTAGAGAAATAGCAGAGGCTTAGCTTGCTTTTACATCTGTATAGACAGAGAGAAAGCCTTATAAATTACTCAGACCTCTAAGCCTGACCTTCTGACATAAGCATAACGCTCTTGAGCATTGGGTTCCTTGACTTTGACAGTTGCCTGGGGCTGAATTTGCATCTCAGAGAAAAGGAAAAAAACTAAGGAATTCCAAGTTTCTAGGCCAGTCAGTTCGTCCTGGCCTGGCCAGGGCGTTCCTGGAGTTCTTTGTTTAATTTGCTCGTCTGCCTGGCCGCCTTGGATCTCAGTCCTTGGGACCAGACTGCTTCGGCATGCTTCTCTGTGGGGTGGAAGCATGACACTTGGGCCTGGGTGGCCGTGACAATCGCCACCACGCACGCTCCAACTCGCTCAGGCCTGGCGCGCCACCGCAAAGCCGTTGCCTACCCGCTGTTCCCTCCGTCTCCTCCAGAAACCAAGGAATATGCTGCTCTATAGTCTTTAGGAAAACATGAGCAGTTTTCCATAACAAACATTGACCTCCAGATTGCATCTCATGGAAAGGAGAGAAGCTAAGAATTCCCCGCCATAGCTCTCTGCCATCTCGTACTATTCTCGGCCTTGGTGTCGGTGGAATTCTTTGCTTAACCTACCCATCTGTCTGGTAGCCTCGGGATGCATGGAGCGCGGTCCTGCCCCCGTCTTCCCTGCTTCTATGCCATGCAGAAGAACAGTCTATTTTTACATACCACCACTCCTGAATTATTCTTATTAAAACCAAAATCGCTCCCACTTTTACTTGGACCAGAGCAAAGCGTGTCCGTTCCCCCCTCCCCGGGGCTGCAGTCCCGGGAACGTCTCCATACGGGCCCATCTTTCTCATTCTGAACCTCAGTCACTTAGTGACTTTCTCTACCGCGAACTTCAGCCACTCTTAGTGACTTTCTCGTCGCTTTCACCGCGAACCTCAGTCGCTCTCTCGGCGTGCCTCACTTCCTCTCAGCCACTTTCAGTGGACCTTCTCATAACCACTTCCAGAGAATTTTTAATTCTCTATTGTCGTCCATCTTAGTGCACTTTAATCTCGTCGCTTCTACCATGATAACCATCACTCTGTTTTATAAAAACTTCTGTCTTGTTGCCCTCTCGGCAAGCTTCACAACTTTCACTTTTACAGTGGACAGTAAAACTTTTCTTACCTAGGTTCTTTTTTTATGGATCCTTCTGTTTTTCGTGTCATTTCCCGGGTTTTCGTCTCCCCGTACTTGGCTCCTGGGTTTTCATCTCCCCATACGCTTCTTGGGTTTTTCGTCTCCCTGTACGTTTTTGTCTTTTTCGTGTTCCCGTACGGTTTTCGTGTCCCTGTACAGCTCCTGGGTTTTCGTCTCCCCGTACGAGCCACGATCTATCACTGCCCGGCTGCCCGCAGAGGGCAGTGATCATACAAATACACACACACACCACTTGTGGGTTGATGAATGTGTGTTTTTATTGCAGGGAATGAGGCAGACTACATAGAGCTTCCTGGCCAATCAGAGGGCTAATGGTAAGAACCTGTGCATAACGGCCAATTGAGATCACCTCCTGAAACTCATTAAGCTAAGCCCCTCGTGGCAAGCTGTCAGGTGCCATCCTGAGATTAAGCCAGGGTGTGCCTCCAAAGGCCCCAAAAGCTTTCGCCCCTGACACCCTTGACCAAGCAGGGACCTGAGAGCCACCTCCCCTGGGCCCCTCATTGACTTTTGTCCTACACTGAGATCACATTGGAACAGATACCGGCCCTGTTTTGCCTACCCTGTGGAAGAGACTAATGATCTCAGATTGCTACTGCCTAAATCAGGCCATGGTCTACCTGGACCGACTTGGTGTGGGGCCGTGCATGAGGGGCACGGAGACAAGGTCTTCCCCTCCATCTCATAGTCCATTGTGCATTCTGAGAAAAGAGCCCAGTGTTGTTCAGATAGGTAAGGATGCAATCTCATGCATGACAGCTCAGTAAAGCATATTTAATATCGTCAAATCTTCAAATTTAAACCAGACCTGGTCCAGTGCAGCTTCCAGGCGTAGGTTACATCCCTCCAAGCCTCTGACATTGGTAACGTTCACGTGTTAACCCAAACCATCCTCTATTCACCTTAGTAAAAGCATATTTTGGGATTTTATGTGCTGGGTTTGGACATCAAAGAATCTCTTTTTATTATAGAATGCTTGTTAGCCAAGTCTGGATTCAGCACAGGCTCGGCACAGCACACAGGCCTGGCTGGCAGGGCCTTGGGAGAAGGCAGGTAAGCTGTCAGACTCCACGTTGAAATCTTCCCACATATGGGATATCGACAGGATCCCCACAGGCTCTGTGAATGAAAACCATTCCACTGCTGCCAGGCCCACCCTGCTGAACAGCTTACATCTAAAGGTCCACCTCTGCTGATCAGAGACAGTCTGTGAGGAAGATCTCAGACCCTAGCTAGCCGACTGTGTGCTCTGTCTCAGCAACACCATCACTGCGCGCGCACACACACACACACACACACACACACACACACACACACACACTCACAAACAAGCACACGGATGAGGATGGAGACTGAAGATGAACATGGTGCTGAATTGCCTCCCAAATTGCCCAGGCCGCCTCATTTCCCTAGCCCCTCCGCCCCCACCGAGTTGGCGAAAGTGAGCCTGCAGGTTCTGCCAGCGGAGATCTGTGTCCTTCCTGTACAATCACAGCCTGAGCTCACCCCTCGGCCCTGCTTATCCTCCCTGAAACAACAGCCCTGGCATCATTGGTCTCTCTCGGTGTGCTCCCGAGGGAAGGGATGCCTACGTGGCCCCAGGGCAAGGCAAGGCGAAAACAGGAAGGTTGGTGTCCCCCAGAATTCCAGCCAGCTCCACACGATTGGACTAATCTGTTGTCTGGGAGCCCCAGAGTTCACCAGGCCCTAGTATTTTCCCCACTGCTAAATAAAACTAGGGACATGATGTGCAATATGGTGTTGTGAGCAATGTAGCCTATAGTTCACTCCTAGGATCGAAGAAAACTCTAGAATTAATGAAATCCTGTGAGCAAATGGGTAAGAGTTGAGGTGGGAAGAGGAGGCAGTTGGAGCCAGAATTGGCTTCTTTTGAGAATATGAGCATTTTGATGAAGGAACACTACAAAGTAATTTTCTCAGTCCACAGATGTTGGCAAGAGGAAATTGACTCAAAACAAAACCAAACCAGCTTCAGTTTCACATAAGGAAAAACTTGACTGGAAAATGAAAATAAGAACTGACCCCGAGGACATGGTAGCCCCATGGGGAGAGCTGAGCCTGCTCTGGGTGCCTCGGGGAGCCCTCCGCGTCCGGGAGAACCCTGATGCCAGAAATCCGGCTGGGTGGCCTGCACACAGCGCCTCAGGAGCCCCGGTCCATTGTGCAGCCGGTCTTTGGACCGGTCGGTGTTGGAGGGAGGTTGAGTGCCTCGGGAGGGTCTTGGCAAGACTCCTAGGTGTGGGTGTGAGCAGGACCCTCAGGGCTGCATTCCTGTCCACACCGGGGTGGTCCCTTTGGCCAGGACGCCTCCTCCAAAGGCTCCTGAGAGTCAGCTTGCCTAGGGCTGGACCTCGCTCCCCTGCCTGGTCCCTGTTCTCAGGCTACTGAGTGGTGAAGAAACGCACTGAGCTTGAACAGAAGAGATGAGCCTTTCTGGGGTCTCCTTCAACGTGACTTATCCTGCTTGGGGGGAAGCCAGAGAGCAGGACAGCTGCATGGACGTGTCTAGCAGGATCTAGGGCTCTGCTCTGGGAGGAGAGGACACCCTGCTTCTCAGCAGAACAGCAAGAGGGGCCTGGAGGAACAAGGAGAAACGGAAGAAGGTTCGATTCCCCAGGGCCCATGTGAAGCATGATGCACAAAGTGGCTCATGCATCTGGAGTTCATTTGCAATGGCTGGAGGCCTTGGTGTGACCATTTCTTTCCTCTCTCTCTCTCTCTCTCTTTCATTCTCTCTTCCATTCCTTGCAAAGGAATATATATTAAAATAATTAAGTAAATGAATAAGGTGAAGAGTCATTGAGAAAGACACCCAGTGTTGACCTCCGATGCATGCGGGTATGTACACACACCTGCACATACATGTGCATACACGCTACACACACACACACACCAAAAACAAAGCTATTTCTGGAAGAAACTAAAATGAACCCTGTTCCATGAGCTCGTCTGAACAATATTAAACCTAAAATCTTAATTTGAAAGCTGAAAGCCAGCAGTTGCACTGTTGAAATGAAAGGCCTCAGGACATCAGAGCCACCTCTTCCTCCTAAGGACAGAGCTCCGAGGACAGCGCCAGATGCTGGCCCGAGGGCTGCCCTTGGCATGGGATGAGGGCATCCAGTTCCCTGTTTGCAAGTCTGCTACCACCCTGGGGACCGCTACAGACCATGGATGTCTTACCTGCGCCCTCTCCCAGGCAGATGCACATTCAGAGAGTGCATTAACGGAGAGAGGCGAGTGAGACGCGGGGCACAGGAGCAAAGGCCCGGCTACAGTTCACTTCTCCTCAAATGTGTACCTTCTGTTCACAAAATCACAAGAAATAATGACAAAGTCTTTTCCCACCTTGTCTCTAGCACTTGACATCTGTTATTGCCCTGGATTTGGTTTTTTATTTGCTGAGAAAGCCTGTACTTAGGGTTTTGGAGTTGGGGAGAAACCAGAGTTAATGATAATCAGAAATCTCTGATGTAAAAGACTGGGATCAAAGCTCCCTGTGGTCTCCACTGGACCCCAGAGGTTCCCAGGCACCCACGAACCTGCCAGCAGGGCGGCAAGGAGGAGCGCAGAGAGATACCTGGTGCAGGCCCCGTCCTCATGCATCTGGACCCATTCATGAACTGGCTCTCCTGCGATATTGCTGTCACACACTGGTTCCACTTGGTAAGTCCACCCACGCACATCTACCTTCTCAGAGGCAAAGCCTGCTGTCCTTTTCCTGGGCACAGTGTGAGAACCTCGAAAGCCTCTTCCCTCTGGCTTTTGAGACTTGCCCAGCTCCACACGCTTCTCCTTAGCCTTCCTTTAAAGAGCAAGCGGCAGAGAACACTTGCTTCCAGCCTGGGAGTGACCAGAGCCGAGTGAGTGTCTCTGGATGGCTGACCAGTAGGTGAGAGGAAGGGCTGCACTACAAGCATTACTTGGGTGGGACAGGACAGCAGTCCTCCCTCTGGACTAACTGCTGAGGGGCGATTCCCGCCTGCACCTTGTCTGCATCACATTAGACCATTGGAGCCTCCCTGATCCCCGAATGCCCCCTTTTCTATCGCTGGACAAGTCTCCAGGCTCACAGCAGTGTGGAGCATCCTGCAGATGCCTCGGCTTTGCATTTACTCCCCAAACCTGAGATGCAGGTGAGCAGAGCAACAGACCTCCAAGGTGACCCTAGGATGCAGGTGAGCAGAGCAGGTGGCTTTCATGGTGACAGATCAGGCACCAACCTCCTGGAATCCACGTTACTCAAACCACACTGGAACTGACTGTCTTCCTCTCTCCACTCCTTACACAACATTAGCTTTAGGAGTCCTGGTGCCTGTGTGCCATGAGTCTGTCAAGGCCCACAGTTCCCCTCAGGCTTTGGGGTGCACTTCTTAGGTGAGATGTCACACTTGCATGCCCAGGGATGTGTGCATGGACATTTGCTCCACAGGGACATGAGGGATTCTTCCTGGAGCCTGGCTAAGCAAATGCCTCCCTCTCTGGATCTCCTGTGACAAGACTTCCAGAGGCCCAGCAGAGGAAGACTTGTGAGCCTCACAGGGCTCTCAGCATTCCTCGATGCCATAGGACTGTAAGCAGCCTACAGAGCTGAGGGTGTTCCGGCTGTGGCTAGGGGCCCACCTCCAATGGGTGCTGTGTCTCGCCACCCCTCAACTTCCAGTGAGACTCAGGGAAGCCTGCTGAGTGTTCACACACCTCTACAACATGCTGGCTGCTATGTGGCAGTCTGAGTGTGCATGGCCCCACAGCCTTTTTGAAGGAGGAGCCGCGCTGGAGGAGGCGTGTCACTGGAGGCAGAGCTTGAGCCCAGCCCTAAGATGGTCAGAGTCCGCTCGTGCTGGCTGGTGCTGGCTGTTGTCTCTGCTGTGGATGTGCGATGACGTGAGCCCGTTTCCTCCACCACGATGAAGCTTCCTGTGGAGTCTGTAAGCCTGAAATAAACCCTTTCCTCCCATCTGGTCATGTCCCAACCACAAGAAGGTATGTCCTCCTCAGGATCCCCAACCTAACTTGGCCTCACTCCCTCAGGGCTCCCATCAGACCACGATGCAACCATGTCCCCTCCCCACCCATATCGTGTCTCAGTGGACATCAGCACATGGTGTCCTTAGACCATATCCAGGAAGTCCACAGGCTTGTTCCTTATCCAGATGTCTTGTGTGTGTGTGCATGTGCGTGTGTGCGCACGCACATGTGTGTACATATACAAGTATGTGTGTGGGTACACCTGTGGCCTCTGTGGCCAGTCACTAGCATGGGGCCCACGGCATATCCCTCCAGCTCACCAGGCTTGGTGGTCTCGCCACACATCGCAGCCTGTTGCTGGCACCCTGCCTTTTGGTGTCAGTGTGTTCAGGAATCCTGTGTCTTGGAAGGACTGCGAGGCTGTGGACTTCTGTAAACCTTAGCAAACACATCTTTGCTTGAAGGCAGCTGAACATCTGGGTGATCTGTCTGGACGTTGTTCTCCAGGCACCTTGGGAGGCAGAGCTGTGCCCGAAGGGTGAGCCGCGGATGAAGGGCAGGTGTTTAACCAGCCTGTCACCAGCTGGGCTCATGCAAGCAGGCACCCCTTTCATGTTTGGGTCAACACTCTTCCTTCCTTTGATTCTTTTTAAACACGTGCTTTGGGCCTGAGGATTGTGTTTCACAGAAACACTCCACTGTCTCTGACAGCATGTAAAGGGCAGTTGCAGCCCAACCTTGACTTTGTAGAGCACCACGACCCTGTCACTGACTCAAAAGACTCCTCTGGGAGTCTTGGGCGGCATTTCTGCTCTCTGTGTGCTGGGGTGATCGAAGCCCACACAGAGCACAGAGCATCGTAGTGCACAAGACACAGCAGCACCTGAGAAGAGGAAACACTCGTCTCACCTGAGCGCCCGTGTGGGCGGAGTGGGCGGGCAGGAGAGGCCAAGTTTATAGAAGGAGCCCGTTTCAGTCACTCTCATTGCTGGGACACAGCACAGGACCAGAAGCAGCTTAAGGAAAGAAAGACCTTATTTTGGCTTAGAGTTCCAGACAGAAGACGCCATCATGGTGGGCACAGCACAACGGGAGCAGAAGGTCACTGTCACATCAGCAGGGAGGAAGGGAGGAGAGAGAGAGAGAGAGAGAGAGAGAGAGAGAGAGAGAGAGAGAGAGAGAGAGAGAGAGAGAGAGAGAGAGCAGCAGCACGAGAGGTCCATTTGTGACACCTCAAGGCCCACCCACAGTGACATACTTCATGGCTTCCTTGGGTTCCACCACTTTTTCAAATGGCGTCACCACCTGGGGATGAAGATCGCAAGCACAGGAGTCTACGGGGCATTTTCCACTCAAACACCCAGGCCTAAAGGCCTGTCTAGAGAGAAGGATCTGCTCACTTCCAGCCAAGGCTTGTCAAGTTGAAATACAGGCCAGTATCCTTGACAAGAGCCTGAAGTGTGTGTTTTCTTCAAGTAGCTGATTGATCTCTAGACTGTTATTTAAACACAAGTTGGTGGGTCCCGAGAGACGACCTTCGTTCGGGTGCTTTGTCTGATGGCAACTTCTTATCTAGGACATTGATTGATTTTTCAAATGTGTGTGAGGCTCTAACATGGAAACTGTCACAAATGCCTTTCCATTTCCATCAAATGACTTCCCGAGTCTCCTCTCTAAAATTACTATTACGACCCAGAAAGTGACGAGGCAGCTCTGGTAGATGGTTGGTGGTTGGAGTCGTAGGCGCCCTGTCACAACGGTGGCCTTACATGGCTTCAAAGTCCAAATTTCTGCTACATTAGACCTTGGTAGCTCTATAACCAGAAAATTCTGCTTCGTGCAGGGTGAGAAAGATAGTTGCAAACAGCAATTACACAGGGTACTTCCAAATTAAACTTCATTGAGTGCTTTAAAAATGAACTGTAGAAAATTTCTTTTCCTAGCTAGGGAGATGGCTCGGTGGGGAAGGCACATGGTGGGGTGTGAGCCTGCCAGCACTGGAGGCCAGTGCAGGGATCTCTGCAGCTCACTGGCCATCTAGTCTAGCCTCAGTGAGAGGAGCTGTCTCGAAATAGAAGCTGGGGGTGATTGAGGATGGAACCTGAGTGGTGAAGTGTGCATGGTTCTGGCTCTGGACAGTGGAGGAAGCAAAGCCATGGTCTTTATGTCCATGCCACACTCGCAAACAAGCGAGATGTACTGCAGAGGAAAACAGGGATTCTCACTTAGCTTGTGCACAAGTCGGGGGCACATGTTCAGAATCAAACAACATAAGATGGAGGGAGGGAGGGAAGGTGGGATGGTGATGGGTGGACAGATGGATGAGTGGGTGGGTAGGAAATGAGTGGATAGGCGAGTGGGTAAGTGGATGGTTGGTGGGTGGAGAGGTGGATGGATGGATGAAGGAATGAAGGGATGGATAGATGGGTGGGTGGGATGCATAGAAGAGTTGTAATAGGTGGGGTCGATAACAAATAAGGGGATGACAGATATTGATAAAGGTAGAAATCATAGATAGATGATGATATAGATAGATAGATGATAGACAGACAGATAGATAGATGATAGATAGATGTTAGATAGATAGATAGATAGATAGATGATAGGTAGATAGAGAAAGAGTGATAGATGATAGATAGATGATAGATAGATAGATAGATAGATAGATAGATAGATAGATAGATAGATAGATAGATGATAGGTGATAGAGGACAGACAGGTCCAGGATGAACTGACCTTCTCTGTGATCTGCTTGCTTGTGGCATCTGTGTAACAGGGAAACAGGGAAAGCGATGCTAGTGGGGCTAAAGTGAGAGGTTGGGCCCCACAGACAGGAGCAGGTGGCTGGAGACAAGAGCTCAGAAGGCCAAGAGGCAGATGTGTGGGCTACCTTAGCCTTTTAGTAAACCACACAGAGGGAGCCACGAGTTTGCCGGCCCTTCTTGGGAACGAAGCAAGCCAGGCTGGATGTCAGTCTCTTAGAACTCAAGGGAGGGACAGCCAGTTGGGGATGGAAGGAAGGAAAGAGAGAAAGAAGGAAGGAAGGAATCCAGTGCAGAGGGCTCACACAGAGCTGAGTGCTGAGGACCAGCTAATGAGGAGGCTTGTGGAGGGTCTGTCCTCTGACCTCCTGGGATTAGAACATCAAAGGCGACTGTTTGCAGCATTAAAACATGATCTCTGTCATGGGTCCAGGCTCATAAAGACACATCTGATAAACTGAGATAAGAATCCAAACTTTAGTACAGCTTTAAAAGGGGCTGAGATTTTATGTGTTTATTTCTTGCAATTTTAAGATGCTCTGACATGGGCATATTAAAAGTGATGTGTGTTAATTTTATTTAAGGTTTTATGAGGCTTAGTGAGAGTATCCCGTTGCTCCATTCCCATTAAATATGTCATGCTTCATAGTTTTTAAATTTTCTTTTTAAATGCAGTGTTTATTCAACTGCATAAATCACCAGGATGTAAGTGGCTGCCTTAAAAGCTCATTTTCGGCTGTGGAGCCATGACATGATGGAGAGCCTGAGCTCTGAGGAGCTGCCCTGCTCAAGTGTGTGTAACATGGAACCCGGAGAGTCCATCTTCATACCATGCCCCGAAATCCTCCCCCACACTTGCAAGAGCCCCAGCATCCTGGGGTGCAGCTGGAAGGCCCCCCACCTCTGGGGCCTAGAGGCTGCACCCCTCACTAAAGGCAAGTGCGGCTGGGACTTTATCACCACAGGTTTCTTCTACCATCCCCGACAGTTAAAATGTTATGTAAGCAAAGAACGGGGGCGTGGGGGTGGCACTGTGGTGTGTGGCCTTGTAGGCGACGTGGCACCCCTGGGAGTTCTCTGCTGCTCTCACAGGGAGGGAAGAAAGCTGCTGCCTGGAGGCTGTTTTCTGTAATGGGACCCCAACAGTTTAGACAAGATAAGTATCTCTCAAATCTCTTAAAGTGTTTCTCATGGTGCAAAGTTAAATGTCATCACACCATTCCTCACACATGGAGAAAATGTGGTTTTCATCAGCAGAAAGAACCCATGCCTGTCCCCAGTAGAAGTGTGAGCTTGTTTTTAGGGGGGGACTCTCTAGCCGGCAGTGATGAGCTAAAAGTGAGAGTCCTTGCCCGCCATGCCCCCCCCCCTTCTCTGCAGACAGGACTCCATGTGGGTTTTCTTCCCCTGGAAGATGTCTGTGGCAGGATGGACGCCTCTTTCCCTCATTTCCCCTCAGATTCTAGCTGGAGTCTCCCCTCGTCCAGAAGTCAGCTCCGTGCTCTCTGTCTCTTGCCTGGCCACTGCCGATGTCACAGAGAGACAGAGCCACAGATGCTGTCAAGAGACTTCGTGAGCGAGAGTCCTGGGTTCTTGCGTCTATGTGGGCCATCGTAGCATGGCTTCACAGCAGCTGGAGCCTATGGGCACGTGTGGCAGAAAGAGGCCATAAAGTTCTCCGAACACTGTGGCCACAGTGAAGGGGACAGAGGGTTAAACCAGCACAAAGCCACAGGGGTGGGTCTCGGGATGGACCCCATCATGCTTAAGTTTGAAGGAATTTCCTCAGTGCAGAAAAGGGGACCAGCCTCCATGAGGGCCACAGGAGGAGATGTGGAGGGTCAGCCACAGGCCCCTTGTCACTGTTGGTTGGTGGGATTGCCGAAACATGCCACAGACTGGGGCTCACAGGACAGACATGGACTCTGACAGTGTCCGGGGCTAGATGTCCAAGGTCCGGAATCAGCAGACTGGTGTCTGACCCACTCCTTGGTTTAGGGACAGTTCTTTGCTGGGGTCTCACATGGCCTTTCCTCCCTGCACACTTGGCCCCTGTGTTCCTGTCAGGCCTCTTCTGAGAAGGACGCCAGTCACACTGGACTTGGCCCCTATAGTAGCCTCATTCCAATTGAATTCTCCCCAAAGACTCCAGCAAAGCTGCATCTCAAGTTGGGGCTAGGACATCAGCTAAAGGATTTAGGGGGCACAATTAGAAGGTGACACCTGCCCACGGAAAGCCCCCTTAATGGAATCATTGATAAATAAAGGGGGGCAGCTTCCTCTAAGAGCAGTAATGGGAGTGGGAACTGGGCAGGTACTCCAGGAAGGAGGAAGAGCCAGCGCTGGGGTAGGGTTGGTGCTCGCCAGACCTTTGGGCATTCTTCCCTTCGTGTGTTAATTCCACCCCTTGAAGTAGGTCACGGGTGTGTGCAGTGTCCGTGGAGCCGCCCGCTCTCCTAGCACACACGGGACATTGGCACACTGTGTGCTGGCCACTCGGGCCTCTAGTCGGAACAATTTATATGCCATGGATGCCCATCCAAGTGTGTATGTCCACCCCACACTTGGGAATTGCTTTATGCCATTCTGTGCATTATTGGCTTCACTCTTCTTATTTTATGTGAGCAGAAGTTATTGGTTTTATTGTGATGGGGCTTATCAGTCTTCTCACAATGGTTTTTGTGTTCTAGGTAACAAGCCGTTCCTTTCCTGAGGCCGTACATATAAGTCACCAAGTCTCTTCTAAGAACACTTATTGCCGGTGCCTCTTAGCATCTTGATTACTGCGAACAGAGCACAGATGGACTGGATGGTAATTTATTTTTCCTTAAGGCTAGTTAATAGTTTCAAAAGCTGTTGAAGTCTGTCCTTTCTCCACTGATCCATAAAATTAATTGTCTTAAATTATATTTCTGAAATTCCCTGTTTTTGAATTGTTGTGAGTTGATTTTTTTTAAATGTTGTAATAGTTTCCTCTGCAAAAGTTTTAAACATCTTTTGTATTTTTTCCCCTAGGCCTTTAATTTTGTGACAAAGCTGTATGCCCTGACAACTCACTAAGGTACGACACCTGAAATTCTGTGTCTCGGTCAGATGTCTCCAGAGAAACAGAACCAATCGAAGGAACATATATGACCAAAGGGATTCACTGGTTACTTCTCAGGATCCAAGCTCTGCAGTCCAACAATAACTGTTTGCAGGGTGGAGATTTGGAGTAGCCACAGGGCTGGACACCTCGGCAGTCCCGATCTGGGCATGAAGGCCTGGAAGATTCCAAGGAGCTGCTGGCCTTCAGTCCATGTTGGGAGACCAGAGAAGCTGGTTTCCGACGTCCACAAAGGATGATAGCAACAGGATCCATGAACTCACCAACAAGTAGCCAGGGTAGGATTGGCAGCAGAAGGCATTGCCTTTTTCTAGAATTCTTTTCCATATAGGCTGCGACCGGAAGGGCTGCCCACTGTGGGGAAAGGTCTTCCTCCCTCGGTTAATCCTACCTGGAAACAGCCTCACAGACCTGCCCAAGGTTTCTGATCTGGTCATGGCGACAATAGAAAGTAACTGTCGCCTGAGATTGTCTGCCTGTCCTAGTTGTAAACTTAGAGAGTCTTTTGAGTTTTCTATGTTGGGAGACATATGACTGTTTAAGGTCTTAATTTTTAATCCTTATTGATACACTTAAGAAAAAATGGCCAAAATTTCAGGGCAGCACCAATAGGAACATGAGAAAAGTCATACATCTCAAAATAAGCATCCTTGACAATTCTCCATAAATGAGCAGGAGAGGAAGCTTGAAAACCAGGAAGCAAACGAAATCAGAAAGTGTGCTCAACCTCAGGCTGCAAGGGAAGTCAGACTCAGTTTTGTTGTTGTTGTTCTGATAGCTGAACCTTAAAGGCACGAGAGAAACAGTGCATTTTGCTACTTTTACCTCAGCACACATGAAGTGTGCAGGGGGTTTGGGGTGAAAGTGCCTGTAGTAGTTCTCGAGAATGTTGTTGACCGGTTAGTTATATATTAAATAATAACATTTTTAATTGAAAGGGCCTTACACACAAGTTTTTATATCGAAGTTCCAAGTGACTTCAAATAGACCTGCTAGCAGTGTGTGAGGTATGGAGTTAATTTTTTAGAGACCATATAGGTAATTTTGAATCTCCACAAGATAAAGGAGATTTTTTTTTTTTTTTTTGCCACTAGAAATTTACTTTAAAGAGAAAAAAAAAAAACCAGCAAGAATCTTCTCACCTATAGACTCGGTCTAGGTGGCAGATATAAAAAAGAGGAGAAATTTTTTAAAAAGAACTCTGGTCAAAATTATATTCTTGTTTTTTAATCTGATGTTGAACTGATAAAAACTGTTAAAATCTAGGCAAGTATATACATCATTCTAGAAGCAAAAATATGTAATTGAAGTACAAGTTGCTTCTGCTGACTCTATTTTGCTAATTTCACGAAAAATAAAAATCCTGTTGAAGATGAAAAATGCCAGTTAGCCAAACTAAGAGACAGATACAGAACAAGACAGGAATGGTCAGTCACCCAAAACTTGGCATGAGAATAATTATATTAGGACAAAATGTCAAGGGGCTTAATAAACTTTATAATACTCAGCTAACAAAATTTCTAATCAAATTAGGCACAAGCCTACAGACATGAGAAAGAATCCTAATTTCATGGGAATTTCATTAATTCTAGCACATTATCTTTAATTTAGTCAAAGTTTCAACCGCGTCAGTAACAATGTCTAAAGCAATTAATTTTAAAAAATTATCTCCTCTAACTTGGACACTAACAAGCTTCATGCAGCTCGGTCTGGTCACTCAATCCTTTCATAGCATCTGGGGTTGCTGGCACGCTTTGTCCCAGAAGGCAGAGATGGCACACGGGAGGAGAGGCTGGATGACTCGCCCAAGCTCCCACATTTGTGTGGAGCGAGCTCTCAGGGGACCATCTTTCAAGAATCTGAACTAGACGACCTTCTGGTCAGGAGGGACCCACTAACCACACCTAAAGACCCGGAAGGAAAGAGGGAGCCACAGTCCCTCTCTCGTGTGACAGCATCCTAGCTCTTCACAGAGGCACAGCTCAGTGTCACTCTTACCCTCCATAATCCCCAGTCGACACTGCGCACAATGCAATAATTCATTTGAAGTACAGATTTTGATGAACTGAAAAAAACAGGCAGATACGCAACAACCTCAATTAAGAACACCCCGCCTGCCCCAAAAGTAAACACTCTGTGGCTTGGGGGACAGCATTTTCAAAGCATATGTGACACCCCAGGTTTGAGCCCAGCATCAAATCAAATTTTAAAATATTTTTCAGTCTCCTCCGTATCTCTTCTCCATCGATCCTCACTCCACACCCTTGGCTGCAGGGAACCAGATTGGGTTTCTGCTGCCACGGATGGGGCTCAGCTGCCCAGGGCATCACAGGTCTGATCACATGTGCCACGCGCCTGCCCAGAGCCTGCTCACTGCTGCTCTGGCGTCACCACACTTGCACAGCAGACACAGCCAGCCCGGGAGAGGCCGGGGAAAACAGGACGGCATTTCCCTACTACCTTTGAAAACACGAAGTTAATTTCCCCGGTGTTCAGCCATTCACATTCTTACAGGAATGGACACTCTCAGACCCTGGCATCCTCGGTCACTTTTATGTTTTATTACTAAGCATTATGGTACTTGCTGTGAGTTTTATTTGCATTTTTATGATAAATATTGGTGCTAGCTAGCATGCCTTTGTGTTTATCTCTCATTTATAGACCGTCTTCTATAAAGCACTTGTTGAAATCCTTCCTCTTAGGGCTCAGAGATGGTCCAGTGGATTAAACGCTTGCTCCTCATGAGTTCAGATCCCCAGCACCCGTGCAAATGCCTGGCGGCTCATCTGTAATCCTGGCACTCCGGCGGTGGAGGCAAGTGAAATGGGTGAGCCCTGGGTTCAAGTGAGGAATCCTGCCTCAGTAAATAAAGTCAGCCTCTGAGTTCACACCACACACGGGCACTCACCACATGGGAGCACACATACACAGGCCAAAACTGATGAATTGAAATTCAATTCTTTCTCCTCGGGTGGGCTGTTCTACTCTCTCATTTTTGGCCTCTGGTGGCACTGCTTTGATGGGGTTCTCTCGGACTCGGGCCAGAGTGTAAAGTCAGAAACAAGCAACTTAATGGTTTGTTTCTTTTCGAAGAGAGAATCCTAACGGTCCATTGGAATATCCACCATAGCAAGGCGATGCCTCTCCAGGCCAGCTGGTTAGTGAGCCAGTGGGGTGAGAGGGCAGGATGAGTGGGAACCCACAGCGGAGGAGCTGACTTCGGGAGCGGCAGTGGGGTGATGATGGGACCACAGACGGCAGGAAGACCCGGAGAAGGTGTTCTTAATGTCAGTGTCTTTCTTTAATACTGGGAGAGTGCCGTTTGGAGGTAGGAGAAGTGGTTTGTGAAGAAAGGGTGGCTGATGGATTCTAAACTGGAGGCATCCTCCTGCTCTGTGCTTAGCCTGGGGACGAGGTCGTCTTGACGAGACCCTTCCCACTCTCGCGAGCCTCCATCACACAGCTGGGCCTTGTTGAGATGTCAGAGTCAGGCAGAAAGTGAAGTTTAATGACGTGAGATGAAATGTCTGACTCAACAAAAGGGATGATTGAAAGGGCTCCAGATGCAAAACCCTGCGACTTAAAATGTCCTTGCCTTCTAAGATACTCTGCGACATATTTGTGCATTGATCTAATATTTTAAACATACTCCAAAGGGCAAATTGAAGTATGTTTTTCCATTACAAAACAAAAAGAAAGATCTAAAGTGTGTGTCATCTTGAAGCGTCCATCTTGTGGGCATTAAGCCAACTTGAAGCAATGCTCTTCCTGTCCTTGCTACCTCGGTTTCTCGCTGTTAATTTACAAGGGTTTGAAGGCACACTCATGTCTTGCACACTAACTGCGAAGGCAGCAGAGTGAAACGTGAACTACAATTTTCCTTATAGGGAACTCCAAAACAAAACGAGAGAGAACAAACCCTAGGTGTTAAACCCTACATGTTCAGTGAATTCAAAGATGGATCCTAAAACTTCATGTAAGATTGGAGAGCCACAGGCCACTTTCAGCCTTTAAATACACATGTGCTCACACAGGCTATCGTCCGTCCATTACTTAGTAGTCCTCAGAGGTGTGTAAGGAAAACCACCTGGTTCATGGAGCGGTCGGTTCCACACTGCTACCTGACAAAATGGTCTCAGCGGCGAGCAGCTGAAGCTCTGATCCTATTTGCTTGGTTTTATGCTTCCAGCCTGCAGGGACCTCAGATGGAATAAGAGGAAAACACCACACTGCTCAGAAAGCTGCATGGGTTTTACTCAAGTTATTAAAAGCTCCTGTGATGGCTCTAAGTCACAGTGCTGGCCAGAACGAGGCCACTTCTGGGGGACAGCAGTGTGGTCGAGAGAGAAAGTACAGAGAGAGGAAGTACGTAGCAGCCAAAGCAGTCATCGAAAGTCTAGAGGGATGGAGAACTGGACCAGAAGTCTAGGACCTCCTGAAAGAGAAAGGACAGCGACTATTGAGGAAAGCCAAGGTCACCGTGGATGGAGCGTCCAGTCAGGACTTGCTCCCTCAGCCTGTGTCACATTCTGGCAGTAGAGCAAATGTGTAGCAGAGATGGTTTGCAGTGAGAAACTCCAAAATGTGTGCAATGTATGCAAAGCCTTGAGACGCAGTGCTGGCTGCACACAGCGAACACACATAAAGCTAGTTGGAACAGGTGTATCAGAGGGGAGAGGCCTTGGTTTGCTCTAAATAGTTTAGGCCATCTAATTTTTATCATATATCTTTTATTTCCTAAGAAATGATTTTTAATCAATTTTATTCTAGTTAGAAAATGAACAGGACAAAATCAGAAGTGTGAAACTTTTTTTTTCAGGAAGACCTCAGAGTGCACAGGTTTTTCTTTTTTGTTTCTGCTTGTTTCTGGCGTGGTTTCCTTTCTCTGTGTCAATGGTGCTGATTTTTGTTAAGCTGCATGGATTTAAAATATGGAAGCATTTAGTGCTGGGACTGAGCAGTTACACTGAATTCTGAGGCTATCAGGGACTCCCCATCCCAAATCAGACAACAAAAATACAAAGATGTCATTCCGCCCCCCTTTGGGATGTGTGTGCAGAGGTCAAAGATAACCTCCGGAGTCTTTCCTCTGTTGCAGACTACCTTTTGTGAGACAGCCTCTCATTGGCCTGGAACTTGCCAGATTAGGGTAGACCGGGTGTTCAGTAAATCTCAGGGATCCTCCTGTTTTTGCCTCCTGTTGTAGTCAATTTACTCTGTTCCTCAACAGAAAGAATTCAAGCAAAAGAGGCTTATGGAGGAAAGGGTTTACTTGGCTTATGGACTGGAGGGGAGACCCCATCATAGTGGGGAAGATGATGGCATGAGCAGAGGGATGGACATCATCTCCGACACAGCACTGCAAACAGTGGCATGAAGGTGTGCCAAACACTGGCAAGGAGAAGATGGTTTGTAATCCCCATAAGCCCGCCCCCAACAAGAGGCTAATTCCTTGTTAGCAAGGTACTAATTCCTGAACTGCCATCAGCTGGGGATGGATCCCTGAGCACACATTCACTTGTTTGTGGGGGGCACCTGGATCAAACCATGACAGTCTGGCCCTGGCCCCCACAAACTAATACTCATACATGATGTAAAATACTATGTGTTCACCTCAACTCCATAAGTCCCCACAGTTTTTCTTTCAACTGAGCCATAAAACCAAAAAGCAAACCCATAATGGCACAGAACATTTACACTACAAAAGATAACATGAGGCAGGGCAAAAACAGACTGAACCAATATAAGATTTAAAACAAGCAGGGAAACCTCAATCTCTAACTCCAAGTTCAATAATTCTAACTAGTAACAAGTCTCTTGGAGATTCGATTCCACCCTTCCAGCTCAGCTACTCAGTCTGGGAAAACTTCATCCAGTGCTGGAAGCTCACCTTGGCAGCCATTCATATTCCTGGCATTTCACTGGGTCTCCATAGCAACCTACAGTTCATCCTCATGGCTCCATTGGTCTCCATGCAGGCAATCCAGCACACCTGCTTCATATTGCCAATGGTCATTTTTAAAAAACAAAACTGTGGTGCAAATGCAATGACCCTCTCTTCCTGCATTTGTTTTACTCCACAGAACCAGGTGGGCTACCAACTTGTTAATCCAGGGTGGGAACAAAGCATTAAGTCCCCTTATTTCAAAGAGTTCACATTCTTCCTGTTGTTTCAATGCAGATCACCTGGCCCAATCTCAATGGTTTTCATCTCTCAAACAATTGCAGCTGAACGGGGCAGCAGTTTTGGCCCAAAGATCTTTCTTTCTGTGCCATCTCCATCTGCTCACACCAGTCCATTTTTACGTAAAACAACCCTGCACAGGTTCCCCGGACACAGACAGGAAGAAGGCAGCAAGCCTCTCACACAAACTGCTTCTGGAACAGTCCCAACAAAGCGCTTTCTCACCCTTGTAAGCCAAACCTCACAGTCCATAGTTCTTAGTTCATTCAGGTCTTCCAATTCTGGCCAGAATTGTCCATAAAGCTTCACTTACAGAACTATAAGGCGACTCTTAGGCCAAGGTTTCAAATCCTTCCACATTCCTCCTGCAGATCACTTCCAAAAGGCCCAAAGCCACAAAATCAGGGTTCTAGCAGCAACAAACACCACATCCTGGTACCAAAACTTTTGTAGTCAACTTACTCTGTTGCTGTGCAGAAAGAACCCAAGCAAAAGTGGCTTGTGGAGGAATGGGTTTATTTGGCTTATGGACTTGAGGGGAGACTCCATCATGGCAGGGAAAACGATGGCATGAGCAGAGGGGTGGACATCACCTCTGCCACAGCACTGCAAATAATGGCAGGAAGGTATGCCAAACACTGGCAAGGGGAAGTTGGCTTATAACCCCCATAAACCCGCCCCCAACAACACAGCTCCAGAGAGGTTCTAATTCCCAAAATGCCATCAGCTGGGGATTGATCGCTCAGAACACATTCATTTGTTTGTGGGGACACCTGGATCAAACCATGACACCTCCCCAACATAATTTTTAAAAAGATCATACTACTTAGGTCATATTAGATCTTAATACATAACACATAACACATAAGTTACTATACTTCACTTATTACACCCATATTATAAGTGTCTATTTTTATACCAGTTCCATGCTGTTTAGGTAACAAAAGCTTTGTGGTATATTGAGATGTCACCATCATATGGTGTCTCAAATTTGTTATTTTTGCTCAAGATTCCTTTGGTTATTCAGGATCTTTTGAAACTTCATAGAATTTTATGTTTGCTTCTTTTTATTTTTGTGCAAAATGGCATTAAAACTGCGTCCTCGAGTGACTGTCTACTATGCACACACATCCCTGGAAGCCCCAAATCCCTTCTTCCTCTATGGACAGCAGAAAGGTCAGAGTGGCCCTCACCCTCAGGGTCTCATTTTGACGTAGTCCCCTGAGGGTCTATATCCACATGGGATCTTGGGGACTGGTGCTTCGTTTGGAGGACCACAGGTGAGTGTGACAGTAACCAATGCATTTGAAAAGAAAATCAAGAGGGGAAAGGAGGAAGAGAAGAAAAAAGGACAAAACAGAAGGGAAGGGAAAAGACTTAGGGAATGGCCTGGTCCTCGGCACACACGACCTCACTTGCTGAGGACACATGTGGACACCGTGTATGGAGCACCAGGTGTGTTCTGCATGGGGGACCATTGTTCTGATGAAAAACTAAAGAAATGTTGCTCATGGAGAACCCGGGTAGTGAGAGACACACCTGTGTGTCACACATTCTCCATTCTGACACAACACTGTCACTGCTGACTTCCTTCTTTCGTTCAATGCTACCACGAGGCCATCGCTTGGGGACTTGGCCTCCTGCCTTCCCTCCCAGTGTCACTTCCCTGATATGGATACAGTGTGTGATGTCTCTAAGCTGTCTTTGTTCATTCATGTGCTTTCAGGACTTGTCTATTTCAAATGATGGCATTGGATACATCTGTGTACACACACATTTTTGTTCATTTATCACTATCCCCTTTGAATAGCCCTCTGAAGTAATAGTTTCAAGTTAAAACTGTGGTTGTTTGAAACAAAATTACTACCAAATTATTTTCCAAAAAGTATATGCCAATGAAGTCTTCCAGAGAGACACAAGAAGAGCCTGGCTTGTGATGCTCTCCAGGAGTGACAGGTGTAAATAGGGTCATATTAAGTTATTCTTCACATTTTGACATGAATTTATATTTTTTGGTCATCTTAGTTTCCATATCTAATATCTTGTTCTAAGACCGTTTTGTTCATGTCATTAGTCAGCATTAATTTAATTTACATTTCCTTGGTTACACTATGTATCATTGAAAATTATAACCAGCTATTATTTGCAATTCAGTTTGTTTTATAATTAGCATATAACTTCTCATTTATAAAATAAAATTTATTAGTATCTGTCTTAATATTTCTTCAGTTAATAATTCTTGGGAAGTTCTTTAACTTAAAATTGTTATTCTCCAACATAAATGTCCAGTTCTTTAAGGTTTCTGCTTCTGGAGTTCGTTTGCAGTGGCTGGAGGCCCCGGAACAAACATTCTCTCTCTCTCTCTCTCTCTCTCTCTCTCTCTCTCTCTCTTCTTTCTCTGTCTCTGTCTCTCTCTCTGTCTCTCTCTGTCTCTCTCTGTCTCTCTCTCTCTCTCTCTCTCTCTCCCCTTTCAAATAAATAAAATAAAATAAATAAAACAGAAAACGTTCCTGCTTCTCATATTGGTCTGGAATTCATTATGAAGAATGGAACTAAATAATTATTTAATTCTATTTTTGTATAAATAGCCAATTTTGTCTCATCATAACTTCTTAAACAATTCTGGGCTGGCTTTCCCAAGTGAAATATAACCTTTCTTTTATATAAAGGCTATGATTCATTTTTCTGTTTATTTGCATTTCAGGATGAAGCAGGCCTCAAAGTCATTATCACAGCCATTATCCCATCCTGGAATTCTGAGAGACTCCAGAGTAAGTCGGAGGCATCCATGTGGCTTGACATGAAAGCAAGGGAGACAAGAGGAAGGGAAGAGAGTGGTGGAGGGAAGGGGGATGAAACTGGAGGGAGGGGATGGAAAGAGGTGAGTCTGGTCAAAGTACATGATGGACCCCAGCACTGGGGCAGAGAACGCAGGCCAATAATGTTGAGGACAATGACAGAAAGTGCCCGGTCTACTTGGTCTTCTCCTCTATAACCAAGTTCTCCAAGGTCAGGGGCCACACTGAACACAATAGACGTTTATTTTAAAATATGACCATATCACAGGCTGGCTGGATGGCCCAGAGACGGTGTGTTTACTGCCTAAGCATGAGGACCCGAGCCTGGATCTCCAGCACGCATGGAAGTGCCGGTGTGGCCTTGTGCTTCTGTAATCCCAGCACGGGGAGGGAGGCAGAGACAGAGAGTCCTCGAGTTCAATGCCAGCCGGTCTCAAAAAGAGCAAAGTGGAAAAGCGAATGAAGCAAGACTCTGGCCTTTAGGTGCACACACATGTGAGCACACAGAGACAATGCGCACACTTGCCAGAAAATGTGATTGGGGTAACTTAGCAGGCGCTGGGGATGGAGTGGAGGGGTCGAAGCAGAAAACCTCACTCGATGCTACATGGAGAATCTGAGAATCTCAAGCACAGCTCCGATCACTGAGATTCTATAAGTGTTCTAGCAAATAAACTGCAAATATTCACCATGATGGTGATGAAGGAATGTGTGTGTGTGTGTGTGTGTGTGTGTGTGTGTGTGTGTGTGTGTGTCAGGCACAGGAACTGGAAGTGACAGTGTCCACTTATTAGGAAGGGGCAAAGTGACCGAGTTAGCGGAAACCAACGTCTTTGGCCTCCCACCCTCACTGCATAGGGCACCCTTTCTAGGCTCACTTTCATGTAGCTGTTTCCATGTCAAAACAGATTCATGAAAGAGCTTTTTTTTATTGTCCATAATGAATTATATTATTTAATGGGCAATGAGTTGTTATCCCCCATTCCCCAATGCCCCTCTTCCCCATCCCCGATCAGCTGGATATCCTCCTCCTTGGGTAGTCTGGATCAGTCCTTGGGGCAGGGGGCCATGGAGAGCCTAGGAGTCATCCTGGTTCCGCCAGCCCTAGTGTGTGTTACTGAGGGGGGCCATGTCTCTGGACATTCTCCCCCACCAAGGCTCTCACAATCTTTCCGCCCCCTCTTCTGCTCAGTTCCCTGAGTCGTGGTGGGTATTAAGGCTGTTTTATTGTTGAGATCTTAGGGGTCTCTGTACTTCTGCTTTAGGTTGTGTCAAACATCACTGGTGTCTGTCTCACTGGCTTGTCCTGTGTTGACTGATTGGCTGTCACTATGGGTCACTTGTTCATCCCATCATTCTCTGCGGGGTTCCATATGGATCCTCCACGGTAGGTCTGGGGTGGCTCATCTCTTGCCAGGATGTCAGCTATC
>PVHP010029116.1:9736-22725 GCA_004024765.1 Zapus hudsonius
TCTCTCTCTCTCTCTCTCTCTCTCTCTCTCTCCTTGCAAATAAATAAAAATATTAAAAAGAAAAGAAAGGAGCTGGGCGTGGTGACGCACGCCTTTAACCCAGCACTCGAGAGGCAGAGGTAGGAGGACTGCCGTGAGTTCAAGGCCACCCTGAGACTACAGAGTGAATTCCAGGTCAGCTTGGACTAGAGCAAGACCTTACCTCAAAAAACCAAAAAAAAAAAAAAAAAAAAAAAAAAAAGAAAAGAAAGGAAAGTGCCATTATCACAAATGGGCAGATTAAGTATGCTGATTTGCTAGACTACATCTCACACACAACCATGTACCACAGAAAATGTCACCAAATTTGGGACATTTGTCTTTTTGTGAATAAAGTATGAGTAAGTTATTTTTAAGTCAGATAACTCTTAAATTTTTTCTCAAGATAACTAGTTAACCTCTATGAAGTATTATTCAAAAAAGCTGCATGGTGACCCTTTACTGCAATACAACATGGTATTGAGTCTGCCATGTACAAACTGGGCATGGTGGTGCATGCCTTTACTCCCAGCACTCAGGAGGCTGAGATAGGAGGATCACCTTGAGTTTGAGGCCAGCCTGGGCAACAGAGTAAGGTCCAGGTCAGCCTGGGCTAGAGCGAGACCCTGCCTCAAAAAAAGAATGTCTACCATGTACAATAATAAATCTAAGATTCTATAGACACAAGCCCCCACAAACTATAAAACATCAGAACAGACTAAAAATGAAGGAACTTCCTCGCTGATCTCTAGAATTCCTTCATTTCCCAGATCATATAATGCAAATTCTACTTTAGAAACCACTGCTCTTTTCAGTCCAACAGTTCCCCTGTATGCAATCAAAGTTTAAACAACTTATCTTTAAAGGTACTCCAACTATACATAACCATCTGTTACTCATTTGGCAAAAGGCATACCAGGGCATATTTGGTGACTCCATTCATTTTTTTAGCACTGGTTTTGTGTATTGCTAGCTTGAAAGTGTAAGAATAATACACAGGCTAAAAACAAGGTCAAGACTCTTCATGATACATCCTGCCTTAAATCATGAAGTATAATGAGAGCCAAGCTTCCACCTTATCTGACAAGCTCACCTGTACAGTCAGACAGATCATACAAAATGATGGCATTTTACATGGAAAAGCAAGTCTGCTGCATCAGCTTTAAAAAGTCAAATAAGGGCTGGAGAGACGGCTCAGCAGTTAAGTTGCTTGCTTGCAAAGCCTAATGACTCCGGTTTGACCCCCAGTACCCATGTAGAGCCAGATGCACAAAGTGACACATGTGTCTGGAGTTCGTTTGCAGTGGCTGGAGGCCCTGGTACACCCATTCTCTCTTCTATCTTTCTCTGCTTGCAAATAAATTAAAAAGTCAAATAATAATGTGCTGTTTAAAATAATTCACTGTTTAAAAGAATAGCTGCTGCTATAAAAAAGTATTAGACAATGAAAAGATTTTATACTAAATCTATTCAAAAAACATGTTATCTGTTTTTAAATACACATAAAAGTTCCCAGTGTGATAAACTTTATGGAATCATTTTAAAAATAGTAAATAAGGGCTGGAGAGATGGCTCAGCGGTTAAGAAGCTTGCCTGCAGAGCCTAAGGACCTGAGTTCGATTCCCCAGGACCCGTATAAAGCCAGCTGCACAAGGTGGCGCATGCATCTAGAGTTTGTTTCCAGTGGCTGGAGGCTCTGGTGTCCATTCTCCCTCTTTCTCTCCCTCTCTCAAGTAAATAAAAAAATAAATATTTTAAAAAATAGTAAAATAAGCCAGATGTGGTGGCACATGCCTTTATTAATCTCAGCACTTGGGAGGACAGAGAGGTAGGAAGATCTCCATGAGTTCAAGGCCAGCCTGAGACTATTTAGTGAATTCCAGGTCAGCCTGGGCTAGAGAAAGACCCTACCTCAAAAAAAAAAAGAAAAGAAAAGAAAAATATAAAATTGTGGGTATAAAACCTGGCCAAAAAAAAAAGAGCCACATAAATTTGCATATTTGACATTTCTCATTCCCATCAAAGTCGAAATACTTATGTATGCACTGCTCCTACTATCTCCCCCATAAAAATCCTTGGATGACTGCTTCCCTGTCCCATTCAGCTGATGAGATCCTTCTCTTTGCACAGTTCCCTGCTTTCCAGTGCTTTCTTCTTTTCCATTGAATCTTTCTGAATATACTGTTATCCTCAGCCCACCCTTACAGAAATCACGCCAGGCTTCAATGTTCCTGCCCACCACTAAGCCTGAAACCTGCCTTCTGTCTCTCAAATGAAAATAACTGTTCCTTCTCCCTGAACCCTCAAGTACACTACTGTTTCAGTGTTGTTGTTGTTGTTTTTAACATAATTTGAGGAGAGAGAGAACGGACACACCAGGGCCTCCAGCCACTGCAAACGAACGCCAGACACATGCGCCACCTTGTGCATCTGGCTTTACAAGGGTACTGGGGAATCAAGCTCGGGTCCTTCTGCTTTGCAGGCAAACACCTTAACCACTAAACCATCTCTTCAGCCCCTCAGTAAGTTTTAACATTCATTGCATTTAGTGAATATTACAGGTATTTATTTGTGTTTGTCTTATCACTCTCTTAGGTCATAATTTCCTTAAAAATAGGATCTGCATCTTACCACTTTACGTCTCTATCTTTTAACAGGCACAGCCCCTTGAACAAAGGATGTGCTCATGTAACTATGGCTGCAATGAATGAATGGCTATTAGAAATTCAATTGCAGTAGAAATTCCTGCAGCAACTAAAACAGAAAAGGAGATATGACTTGAGCTTTGTAGAACAAATAACTTTCCCCTGGTTTCTTCCAAACAAACCAAGGGAAAGCCAGTGTTATACATTACACAGATGCTTTCAAAAGCCAAGGGCATTTCATCCTTCAACTATCTGGTCAAATACCAGATATCTGGTGATATCTACACACAGACATTCAAACAATCAAATCTATGGATGATAATAAAAGTATGAAAATATTTCAGCCACAAAGGGGCAAACCCAAATTTTAAGATGCAACATATTAACATGCTCAGAAAAAAGATAAATTATTCAAAACCCACTGCAAACAAAGAATGACCAAACAATTTGTTCCAAATCAAGGAAAATGCTCTAAGCTTTATTTAAATGCTAACAAAACGTAAGAGGCAAAATTTCATTGCTAAGAATACAAAACCAACCATTCAAAGATAGTGTACCTGGGTAGAAACCCCAAAGAATCAACATTACTAAAGTACAAAGGTGAGGTCAGAAAGAGCACAAGAATCTTAAAGTGACCCTTTCATTAAATAACTGGCATAGATATGGCCCTTAGGTCATCAGTCAGGAACAAGATTGCAAAGCCTCCATAGCACATGCTCAGAAAAAAAAAGTCCAAAGAGAGGGTTTTAATGTAGCCAAGATGGCAAATATGCTGAGTAAAGCCAATTTAAAGGTGTATATGTGACTTCCAATCAGAAAACTGGAGCTCAAATTTCTACAAGCAATGTGGCTTTACCCAAGCTCCTTGTTCCCTCATTAATACAATGCAGTATGTAGAATTAGCACAGTGCCACGCTCAGAGACAGCACGAAATATATGACTCTGAGTGAGAACCACGCAAGAACACATTTCTCTCCAAACATTTTTGTAATTTTTGAGAGAATGGTCTTAATTACTTCCTTATTACAATATGTGATATTGTAACTTTTACGTTTTGATCAAAAGTCTGTCGTACCTGTGGGAGGCTGGTTCCAGAAACCCCTGAGAATATCAAAATCTGTGGATGCTTAAGTACCTTATAAAAAATAGCATAGTATTTTCATGTAACCTCCTCACATCCTCCTATATACATTAAGGCAGTCTCTAGATCAGTTATATCTAATGTAATAGAAATGTTTTTAGTTACCATAGTGTATTATTTAAGGAATGATAAAAATCTGTACATGTCTGATACTGTAATAATTTCTTTTCCTTTTTTTTTTTCATTGTACTAAGGCTTGAACTAGGGCCTTGTACAAGCTAGACAAACCCTTTACCACTATCACCAGCCTTTATTTTTTTTGTTTTTTCACGGTAGGGTCTTGCTCTAGCCCACGCTGACCTGGAATTCACTATGGAGTCTCAGGGTAGCCTTGAACTCACGGTGATCCTCCTACCTCTGCCTCCCAAGTGCTGGGATTAAAAGTGTGCGCCACCACACCCGGCTTCACCAGCCTTTTTGAATATTTTCCTTTTTAAACTTTCATTTGGGAATTTTAATATATGAACATACTATAATTTAGTCACGTTCCCACCTGAATATTTTCAATAAATGGTTGGTTGGCTCAAGAATATACTGAAACTATATCCCTTCCCTCCTTATAGATTGATACTTCAAAGTTAATCAGAATTCTTAAAATTTAAAAATCTCTGTAGCCAAATACACATTGACCTAGACCTAATCTTCTTGTCTATAATATTAAGGAGGTTGTCCTTAATATCATAGGTATTTTTACTCCGAATCTCAGAGATTTTCCAATCTGATTAGGGAGAGAGGGGAAAGATTACTATATAGAACAAACAGTGGCTATAGAACATACTCCACCTTGGGTTCTGTTTCTGAAGATCAAGAGAACATAAAGGAGCCGATCACTACAATGCAAGGGGAAAAGAGGAAACATGAAGAAGCTAAGAAGCAGGGCTGGGGTAGTAGCTCAGTCAGAAAACTACATGCAGGATCCCAGAACTTAAAAAAAAAGAAAAAAAAAGTGGGTCGTGGCAGTGCACACCTTTAGTCCCAGCACTCGGGAGGAAGAGGTAGGAGGACCACCATGAGTTCCAGGCCACCCTGAGACTACACAGTGAATTCCAGGTCAGCCTGGGCTATAGAGTGAGTCCCTACCTCAAAAAACAAACAACAAACAAGGCAGGTATGGTGACCTGTCACTATAATCCCAATGCTGAGACAGAAACAGGCAAATCCCTGGGCTCACTGGCCAGCCAGTCTAGTTTACATGGTGAATTCCAAGTCAGTGAGAGACCCTGTCTCTGCCTCAAAAAAGGTAGATGGTGCCCGAAGAAACTGAGATTGATCTCTGGCCTCCAAAAGCACACACATACATGGATCAAAAAACAAATCAATAAATGCTAAGAAACAAAATACCTATGGGTGGCCCGTTCCCTTTTCTGGACTCCAGTGAATGCGATACTTTCTTCACTTGTGTAGCACTTTACAATTTATAAAGCTACATGGTATCTACAGCAAATTTCTTGGAATCAGAAAGAATCCATTTAAATGTCTTATGATTTCATAAATTGCAGTCTTCACTAAAGACTTCAAATGACATTTTAGAAAGGAATTTTTTTAGCATTTATGTGTAGATGGAATCAGAGAGGCAAAATGCATGCAGACAAACAGCCTAAAACTGCAAATCCCTGAATTTTAGCACAAAAAAAAAAAGTAAAATCTGATCCATAGCTCACTTGACGACAAAGAAAGTCAGGCCCTCAAAGTCAATGAGCATCCATCACCTCACATCCATCACTCCACATTAAAACTGACCAGAGGAGGGCCAGATTGTAGAACCAGGAAACGAGTGAAATATTAAATTAAAAAAAAAAGACAAAGAATCAAAAAATGTGGTGACTGATTAGCTAGTGAAGCATCCATCTGACATCTAGTTATATATCTTACCATGTATCACTATAGCTAAACAATGTTATTTAATTCTTTAAATCACAATAATGAGGTACTATGTTGTTCCAATTTTAACTACAGAATCCTAAGGTTCAACATGGCTAAATATCCAAGGTTACAGGAAGAAGAATTAGAGGAACAACACCATTCTGTCACTGAAGTCAAAGTTCCACTCTTAAGAAGACCTTGAAAATTACCTCAATATTACAAGCCAAAAAGGTAAAAATAAAGTATTAATGTGGAAAACTTTGGTAATCCAGTAAGATTAGAATTCTGGGGGCTGTGCAGTTAGCTCTGTGATTAAAGGCACTTGCTCTACAAGACCGAGAACTGGAGTTCAGATCTCCAACACTATATAAAGCAGACACAAAGTGGTGCAAGCTTCCGCAATCCCAATGCGCCTAAGGCAAAGGCCATGAGAGGCATGAATTCCCAAACTCTGGAAACAGTTATCTGGCCTTCCCAGCAGCAAAAACAGTAGGAGAAACACTGACTCATATAAAGTGGAAGGAGAGGTCCAACACCCCAAGCTCATTCGCATACCCACACACACAAGTAAAAATAAATGATAAGAGATAGATTGATTGGTTGGTTTTAGTTAGAAAGACTGAGAATTCTGACTCTGTTGGTAGGCTTTTTAAAATTTTTTTTTATTTATGAAAAAGAGACAGACAGAGAGAGAGAGAGAGAGAGAGAGAGAGAGAGAGAGAGAGAGAGAGAGAAATGGGCATGCCTCCAGCCACTACAACTGAACTCCAGATGCATGTGTCACCTTGTGTATCTGGCTTTATATGGGTACTGGAGAACTGAACTCATGTCTTTCTGCTCTACAGCAAGCATCTTTAACAGCTGAGCCATCTCTCCAGCCCCCTATTGGTAGGCTTTTGCCTCTGGGCTTTCCACCTATTTTTATCAATTTAGTCTCTATTCCTAATGGTAGGGACTAGGGCCACTCCAAATGTCCCTCCTCCCTCACTGAAACATGGGGATGGGTATTAGAAGAAAATATATCTAAGATAGGGGTACTGACTAAGTCATCCACAACTCCTCAAAGGATAGCTACTAATCATTAAATAAGATAACTGTATTAAACCTATTACTTCAAATGATCTTAAAAAGACTATGAGCTGTGGACCTTGGCACATGCCTGTAATTCCAGCTACTGGGGAGACTTAGGAGTTTGAGGCCAGCCTGGAGAACTTTGCAAGACTCTGTGTCAAAGTATATGTAAATGGGTTGGGAGATGCATTCAGTTCAGTGGGAGATCATTGCCTAGCAAACACAAGGCGCTGGGCTCAATTCTCCTTACCACAATTAATAATAATAATAATAAAAATAAAATACTGTGCTGTGAATGGGTCATCAAGGAGAAAACATGGATAGAACAACCCCTTTTACTTGCACTAATGGAACTGGACTTAAATGTTGGTTTTAAAATGATTTCCCTTATTCACCTAGGTACCTAGAAGAAATATTAAGTCATCATTCCTATGCTTTGTTTCCAAAACTAGACTAGGCTGCAGAGAAATCTGCATATCCTTAAATTAAGCAGCCAAGGATAGTACCCAATTGCCACTATGGCATGTTATGACCTCTGACATCATACAATGAGGAAAAGGCACACAGTCTAACTAAAATGAAAGACAAGAGAAAGGAAGGTTTGAAATACCTAGACATCACCTTAAATGTTAAAAGGTTGGATAGCAAGAGGCCTGTCCTCAGTGGCCAATAACCAGAGGGTTAACTATTGGTTAACATGTGAAAGAAGCGACAAAGGGCCGGGAGATGGCTCAGTGCTAAAGCACTTGCTACCCAAAAATGAGTGCCTGGGTTCAGATCCCAGAACCTACCTATAGCCAGATGTTGTAGTACATTTGTAATTCTAGCACAACTGGGGCAAGAAGTAAGGCAGTCAAGAGAATCCCCTGAAGCTTGTGAGCCAGCAAGCCGGGCATTCACAATAAAGAACAAAACTGTCCCTCAAACAAAGTGGAAGCTGAAGACTGACACCTGTACTTGTCCTCTGACCTCCACATGCATACTGTGGCATACACATGAACATGCACACACACCAAAAATCTTGAAAGAGAAACAATAAAGAAACCTTTGAATGCCAGGTCCGCCTGGGATTACAGCAAGATCCTACCTAAAAATAAATAAATAAATAAATTCTTTCCTACATTCTAGTCTGTCCAAATGAGTAAGAAAGCTATAGAGGTGGAGAAAAAATTTTATGACTGTTATCTACCCCTGAAATCCAAGTATTTCAACCAATCCCATACCTATACCTCTGCATGAGTATTTGTAGGTAAGGTAGAAAGGTACCCACCACCGATGTTTTTGGACCTCTGCCAGGGAAGTAATGGATGGCCCTTTGGGAATTACTGTGATTATCATATCAGAAGGGTAATATCACTGCCAAGACAATAATGAGCATCCTGGGGTCCTCCACAGCTAACTTAGGGGATATTCTACCAAGTCTCATGTTGACCTTCCATCTCTGCCCTACAATGGAAGCTAAATTAGGTCATAGCTTAAGGCCAAACCATCTCCATAAGATATGCAACATTAATATATATATATATGCCATATAACATCCAGACAATGTAGAGTCCTTGGCAAATAGAGGGCAGGCAAACTATAGTAAGAAACAGAGGCAGATTCTCTCCAAGAGACCATATGTGAAATTGATGAAAATTGAGCAAAGAGAGCTTAAATGTCCTTCAAAAACAATTTGAGACTCAGGCATGGTGGCACATGCCTTTGATCCCAGCACTCAAGATGCAGAGATAGGAGGATCACCATGAGTTTGAGGCCACCCTGAGACTACATAGTGGATTCCAGGTCAACCTGGGCTAGAGCGAGACCCTACCTCGAAAAACCAAAAAAACAATTTGAGGACTGGGGAGATGGCTCAGCAGTTAAAGGTGTTGGCTTGCAAAGCTCAAAGGTCTGGGTTCAATTCCTAATACCCACGTAAAGCCATATACACAAGGTGGACATGCATCTAGAGTTTGTGGGGACAGGAGGCCCTGGCACACCTATATTCTCATTCTCATTCTCTCTCATTCTCATTCTCTCTCTTTTTCTCTCTTTCTCTCTCTCATAAATGAATAAATTGAAAAAAAACAACAACTTGAAGTCACAGTCTGGTATAGAGTCCAGGAGAGAAAAAGTTTCAAGGGATGCCCAGCCCAGCATCTACCTCTCCACTCCACCTTTCAGCACCTCTGCCCCATCACTTCTTCAACATTCAGTCCTGGGAAGACTGCTCACTGGATTAACAGGATCAAGAGGACATGCAGAGAACATTCCATCCTGGGAACAACATCTTTAAGTCATTTAGCTTGTTTACCACCCTTCCCTATAGAGAACAAGCATGAAATTTTGCCAACACTTTCACAATATACACCAGTCAGCACCATAGCAACCCAACCCTCTGCCCACCAGAAGATTAACACATGCACAGAACACAGGAAATTCGACAAAAAATATAAAGTCTGACCCTAGACTCCTCTAACAGTTCAGTCCTCAGCAGTTGGGGTGTCTTTACATCACACCCACTTCATGCCATCCTTACAGCTTCCTGGCATAAGTACATTCTTGGGACTATACAAACTGTTGTTTCTTTTTCCAGCCCAGATTTCTAGAAATGAAACCCTGGAACGGAGGGAGAGAGAAAAACAAATGTTGGCAGCAATGGAGAGGAAAGTGCACTGTCTTCTGTGTGATCCCCCGTTTAAGTGGACAACCACCATTAGTCCCACTGAGCATTTGCTCTAAAAAACCACTTACCCAAAAATGCAGGTCTAAAAACATTCCCTTGGTATAAATCACGCCACAAAAAGCAACTTAATAGACATAATCCTACAAATTTTCTCAGAAATAAGAGATTAACTATGCTATGCAAAATTCAAGCTCTACACCTTATAAACCAAAATTCAGTGTAGATTAATACACTGGTAATAAATTGGTGCAAAACATCTACAAAAATCAAAGCAAATATCCACTCCAATAAGCAATGGTCCTCTATTCTCTATCCAAGCTCCTTACATATAAAGTCAGAAAAAGAAAACATTACAGACATTCACAGAACCAACTTAGACCTTTCCACAAAGTACAGGAGAAAAAGTAGAAACATTTCCATTTTACCTTTTTTACGACAAGTTGCTTTTGGAATGCCTATTTATGAAACTGAATCAAACCCCATGGCTACCTTTAACCCAAAACTATTTCCAGCTCAAGAGCAAAAAGATCCAAGCAAATACGCAAATACTTTCTTTTCACCTTATTCCCAAAGTGAAGAAATCCGACCCCTTCCTACATCACAGCTTCAAGGAAACTCCAAGAGGCCCCTTTGGCCAACTTTTTTTTTTTCCTTTGAGACTAACCTCCAACCAATTCCAGAAGAGAAGACAAACCTCAAACAAATTTAACCCTTGAAATCCATCCCTACAACTATACAACAGAATCTAAGCTTCACTGCAGTAAAGTATTGCAAAGACTCCAAGATTTCTTCATGAAATGTAAGCATAACGCCTCACAGACCATCACCTGAGAGTCCTCCTGGCATCCACACAGGTGCTAGGGCTGAGATTCACCCAAGAGCACCTCGTTCACTAACATACTCCACATGAAAAATTCACCATTTCAAAAGAAACCAAAAAATATATCTATCGCCTTCCTCGCAAGGACACCTGCCTCTTCAATGCCTTTAAACGAGAGGAGCTGAGCAAGAACGGCTAAGGAACCCTCCAGCTTAAAGTTTTCCAGCCCACCAAACTCTGCAGCCACAGCAACGCGGCCTGTCCTTGACAGAGACGACAGACCGACAGACAGACAGACAGACAGACAGACAGACAGACACACACGCACACGCACACGCACACGGGCTGTATTGTCAACCCCTTCGTCTCGCTCCAACATCATAGACCAGGCAGTGTCTGGCCCATGGGAGTGACTATGAAAAATATATAACTAAATAAAATCGGAGCGAGTGGGCGCAGATGGATGTCGCGGACGACGGACCCCGTGTCCAGAGGTCCCATCGGTGACCACTAACCAACCCCCCCTCCAGCCGCCCGGCTCGGTCCCTACGGCAGAGCCCCGGCCGCGGGAGCGCCTCCTTCCCCGCCCGCTGGCACCTCGTCCGCAGCGGCGGGGCTGGACCGAGGGGCCGTCCGAAGCCGCGTCCACCAAGAGGCATGCCTCGGTCGCCCCGTTTCGCCGTCCGTCCGAGAGGCAGCCGGCCCGGCCAAGGTCACGGCGCTCGAGGGGCGCCCGCGCCGACTTCCGGCTCCCCCTTTCGGCGGCGGCCCGGGGCGCCCGGCGGCCCGCGCCCTCCGCGGATGCTCGCCCGGCCTCCGCCGCTAACCAGGGCCGCGGGGCCGCCCGCCCCGCCCCGCGCGGCCGTGACAGCTGCGACCTCCGCCCCCCGCCGCCGCGCCAGGCCGCCACGGAGCTCGGCGGAACGCGGGGAGCGGAGCCGGGAGGAGGAGGCAGCCCGGGGCTCCCCGCCCCCGAGGCCGCGCGGCCGTGACAGCTGCGCCCGCCGCCAGCCTCCCGCCGCCGCCGCCGCCGCTCACCTGCCGCCCGGCCGCTCTCGGGCTCCGCGCTTCCCGCGGCCGTGGCGCCGCCGCCGGCTGCGGGCTCCGCCGCTCCCCGGGCCCCGGGCGGCCGCCTCCTCCTCCCGAGCAGGGGTGGCAGAACGAGCCCGGCGGACGCTCCGCCGGAGGGAACGGCCAGCTGCAGCGCCCGAGGCCGCGGTCGGCCGTCGGAGGACCGGGCTAGACGAAGCGCGTCAGCCTCCCGCTCGCCCGGCCTGAAGAACAGGCATTTCAGCCGCTCTGTGCGGCCGCCATGTTCTCCTCCTCCTCCGCCGCCGCCGCCACCGCCACCGCCGCCGCCCCCCGCGCCCCGCCCACAGCCCCGCGGCCCCGCCCCGCCCACAGCCCCGCCCCGCCCGCCCCCCGCGGCCCCGCCCCGCCCACAGCCCGCGGTCTGTCCCGCCCTGTCTGCCCGCGGTCACGCCCACAGTCACGCCCCGTCTGCCCCCCGCGCCCCGCAGCCCCGCTCCGCCCTCCGCCGCCCCGCCCCGCGCCCTCTGCGTCCGCTCAACCCCGCGGCCCGGTGCCCCGGAGCTCCGACGGCGCGGCCCCCGCGCGGTGCTGGAGAGCAAGGCCCGGACCCTCCTCCGGGCCGGGCGGTCCTGCGCCGCGAGCCCCCAGGGTGCCCCCGGCGGGCGGCGGGCGGTGGCCCGGCCTGCAGCCCCCGCTGCGCTGCGCTGCGCTGCGGGCTGGAGAGGACGCCGCCTCTCACCGCGGGTTCCCCGAGGCTCCGCAGAACTGGAAGGTGGGGACCAGGTGATCTCGGGGGCAGAGACTGGGGACTGTCTGCACCCTTCTTTCACAGGTGACAGATCTGGCCGCTCTGCAATTCCTTCCCCTCCAGGGGAAGTGCTACTTTGAAAAGTAGTGTCCTTGTCACCCTTAACCACTGAGCCATCTCCACCCTCGAGCCACGAAGGCTTTGTCTGCAAATCAGCCCTCACCCACACGCTGGCACCTGCTCTCTGCCTGGCACAAGTACTGGGTCCAGCCTGGCCTTTCCTTGTCTTGTTCTTATTTATTTATTTAGCCGGCTTTGCCCACCTCAGTCCCGGCTCTGCCTCCTGTTTCTCTTCCTCCCTTAAGTACCCCAAAAGCAACCTCTGTGCATTCTTGAGCCTTTCACACTGATGGCATTGACCATCCGACCTCCTGGCACCTTCTTATGCAGGCTTCAAACAGCCACTTGGCCAAAGCCCACCTTCATATATATATATGCATTCATCTATATGTTCAAGCAGCTGCTTCTGGGCAAAGATCTACCGCTGGTGCATTTGATTAATTCTCACTCTGACCTGCTTAACACTAGCAACCTGCAGTCTGCATCCCAGTAATAGCTGGAAATGTTCAAGGACCTACAGCTCAATCTCCTGTGGAGCCTGCTTGCCAGTCTAGTCCAATCCAGACCACAAAATGCCTTGTCTGGCCTCGCTGCAGCTAAGCAATGATCCTGCCTCCCTTCCTCTGGTGGCTCCAGACCTGTGTGTGACTTGACTGAGCTCCACTACTGAATCCTACCCACTCCTCCTTTTAGAACCTCTTCTCCGCTTCCTGTTTCCTGCAGCGCTCTTGCTCTCTACCTGTTTTCTGGGTTTCCTTTCACTAACACTTTTCTTGGTGGTTCATTTTCTTTTCCTTTCCTTTCCTTTTCTTCTTTTCTCTCTCTCTCTCTCTCTCTCTCTCTCTCTCTCTCTCTCTCTCTCT